>BLKR01005279.1:0-84371 GCA_011170035.1 Teleogryllus occipitalis
TTTCCAAGAGAACTCTAAACAGACCTCCTCCGATCCCTCGCCGGATCTCCGGAAAGCAATAAAAACCCCGTGTCACGTTTCCTCTGGGCACAGTCGACCGACTTTGGCCGAAAGCAGCGAGGTAAGCAAAGGGGCTCAACTAATTATTCAATTATTTCCCCATCTTTGTAATAACATTTGATATTAATTATTACTACTATCCCCCATTTCTTATACATATATTTATTTTAATTTTATTTTTCTTTCTTTTGAATATGAGAATGTATATTTCTTCACATATTTTTATAATCTGAAAATTGAACTGCTATTATCTGTATAGATCCCCCCCCGTCGCAATTCATTTTTGCAATTTTATCTGCTATATGTTCCTTATCTTTTGCAATCATATAATGTGTCTTTCTTTATTTATTGATTTTTTATGTTTAATTTGAACTGCTACTAATCCTTCCGTTGCATTTTTTAAAAATTTTATCTGCTATCTGTAACTAAATACTTTAGATGTATCCATTAATTGTAATTTAATTTTCTATCTTATTGTGTATTTATTTATAATTTTGTTATATCTTTCTGTATCTTGTAGACTGACGATGACAGCAAAGCCGTCGAAAACCGGCTATCTTAATAAAGCTAATATGTTGACGACGATGACCTCTTTTATTTCTTCTCAGTGTTATTATTGGCAGTTGTAACTCCCGACTGGCACGACGAGTTTATTTTGAAGGACTACATTGGAAAGCAGTTTGAATTCGTGCAACATTTTCTTCAGGAACCGAGGGCGACCAGGACTCTTTGCTTTACATACACATTCTGTATCAACAATCTGTCGTTACCATCTGCGAATGTTCCACCGATTCGGAGGATCAATTTGGTACCTCAAAATGAAACGTCTTGACACTGAAATCACGGAATTGCACCTCGCAAACTCGAGAACACAAAATGATTTCTGCTGCGGAGTAATCATTTTAAACATATGACGGTTATCAAGCAAAACAGAGGACAACTGACATCTAGTGGCTATTAATATAAACTTGACTATGTATGCCTTTCTCCAATAGCCGACCCTAGGTGCGACGATTGACAGTTTGGACACAATACTTTGTAATACGTATATTCTTTTTGAAACATCCTGTATAGTGCTTTATATGTACATAGTTTATCACAAGTGTATCACAATCATATCAATATGATTAATGCTTATTTACTAATTTCACTTTGCAACCGTACTCGAACCAAACAGACAAAATAAAGCAGTCAGGAATGACTGAATGAAAACTGGTAGAATTTTTTAATTAAATGAAATTGTCTTAAATTCCCAATCCAGTAATTTCCAGCTATCACATTCTTCAAATCACAGTGGGGACCCACATGTGATTTTGGGTAACTGCTAAAAGTTGTCAGGTGTTTAAGGTAAAATTTCTGCAATAGCAACAATTCTGCATAACCTTCTTCCACTGAATTTTTCCACATTTCTGATGTGGCTTGTTAATGCCGTAAGATATTTTTGTTGATTCCTTTTCTTTTCATTTGATGCATTAAGTAATAGCCAGCGTTGTAGAAGAGCTCGGTAATACAGTGAGAAAAAATTATGATTGAAACAGACATGTTCATCGTGGTCTAATTCTTAATGGCGTCACAAACTTGAAGCAACGATCCGCCATTTTGCTGCGCTCAAAACGCTTATATACTTGGGTTTTCTTAACGTGGCGTCTGAAGGTCACGGGCGAAGAAGGGGGAGGGAAGGCAGACTCGAATAGGGAGCCGCAAAAATCGGAGCTGAAGTGACGTTGCAGCCCCTCATTGGAGACTATCTTCCCTCTCCCTCCTTCGCGCGTGACCTTGAGACGCCACGTTAAGAAAACCCAGGTGTAGGTGTCCTCGTGTTGAAATGTGTAATTTGGCATAGTTTTTAATATTTAATACCTTGATCGGTTAAACAAGCCTAGGATACAGTTCGTCGTGGTTACTTGTGTGGCTTGCTGCTGTACAAATCATTCAGGGAAGGCGTGGATTACTATTCTCGTGTAAGTACTTTATATGGTTTGGACGACATAGTAAAATTTGAAGATGCTGGCTAATTTTCGTGATTATTAAATTCCATGGAAAAATGGGTATTATCAATGTACTAGCTTCACTTGCGGAACATGGCAGAGGCTTTGGATTCGTGAGGCCCAAATCAGGCTTTCTTGAATGGCGACGTGATTATTTGATCATATGAATTAATGTTAGAATCTTTTTGTGAACTATTGCTCAGATGGGACAAGTAATAGGTCAGTAATCCGTATTAACATCAATGTGATCGGAATTACTGGGTGTTTCTTTCCGATTAACAACACCATTCTTCCTAAGTTTATTCTTTAATTAACTTCCACAAGTAATATAGGTTTGTATTTTCAACAGTACTTGACATGTATTGACAGACTGAAAGAACATTTAGATTTTTTTCTGGACCAATTTTCCGCTCAAGAAATAAAAAGCGATCAACCATATCTGAATTACAGAGAAATCATGATATTGCTTTTTAGACATTCCCGATTCCTTCTTGATTTTTTTATATTATATAGCAGGTAAAATTGATATAGTCCGCATAATTTAAACCAATTTTGCACAGTCGATGGCAACTGGCGTCGCTCTTCTTATAGCGTCAATAGCATCTTTCACTTGTTGAGGGGATTACTTTAAAATTTTATTCTCGTTAGGTGCCATAATTGTTATTTCTGGGCCGATATCGAATGAGAAACAGACTTTTACTAGATTACACATGATCAGTTAATGATATTTGTAATAAAACAATTCTACCGGATAAATGTTTGGGGAATTCTTACCCGGCAGCATTAGGAACACTAATATGTGTATGTGTTCCTCCAATACCTGGCACCCCGTGTTAGCTATTGGTAAATATTCACCGAAAGCACCAAGAATTTTGCAAGTACTGTTACTGCTCTTTTCCCCTCACATATTATATAAGGATTAGCTGTTATCAGGTAAATTTATATTATCGAGTGTTCGATTGTCTGCCTCTACAGGAATTCGGTTAAAACCAAAAATATTACGTAGTATTTTAAGTCACCCCGCTTAGTATTTCTTACAGGAAATATTATGTTTTCTGCTCCTGTTGCTTGGGTTCCAGTTGTACCTGATATCACCTTTGCTGCGACTAACAAGAAAACAACAAAAAACAAACATACACTTGGCACAAAAATTTGTTATTATTAACGAAATAGCTTTTTTTACAATTCCCTCCCTTCCGGTTGCATGCTCGGCCGTTCCCTACTTAGAATTAATTCTAAAATATGATACAATTTAATTTTAATTATGAGAAGATTTGATTTTCTTACAGTAATCATAAAAAAATTCAATCAAAACGTCCCCGTTTTACTTCCCTTTCTGAAGTCTCTGCCGTATTGACAGATGTGTTGTTCGTTCCGATTCCATTTACCATATTTTATGCTCCTTCGATGGCCATAACAGCACACACGCAAGTTTCCTTCGTTACTGTCTTTTAGTTCCATGGTATAAAACACCTCCCACCTAGTCACGCTGTTTACACTCTCCCATTTTTAAAACTTAACTACGCCGACATCACGAGCAACCCCCTCTCTCAATCCGCTTGCTATCAGCATCAGCTCTTCTCTCTGTCTTCCTCAACCCCCAGATCGGTTCTCTTCTTTTGTTCATATTGTGCGCCTTTCATTTATTCCTAATTGGTTGTTCGTTCATCCATGTTCATTTATTTATTCCTTGACCTTTGCCACCTTACTTCCTTCGTAAGCTACTTATCCCACGGATTTTCTCACGTGTTCTTTCCGACTTGAACAAAACATTTACGTATTCTTCTACTCCCTCTTCAATCATTGGTATTCATGTTTTTTCTTTTTCCTAAACAATCGCGTTTTCGCATCACTTCCTTCGGTCATTGTTGCGCTTATTGTGTTTACTGTGATATGTTACATTTATATTATTCTCCCTTGTGATAAACCACCTCAGTACCTAGAAATGAATACCTGAAACAATGAATGGCGGCTATAGTCTGAACATCGAACTTACGAATGACACAAAAACCTGACATCAAGTGTCAAGCATAGGGACACCAAATATATTCTCTGTATCAATACCTAACACACACCACACACCACACACCACACACCACACACACACTCTGTAAGCTTCCTTAACCTCAGTCATGTAATAAAAACATGTGTACACAATACTTTGAATCCTTCTGAAACAATTAAGCCCAAAATACGTATAAATCAAGAAACATTAGCTAGGTTTATATTATGTGGAAAAATACTTGTAAGCTTATCAAGTTCTTAAGGAAGACCACCAAGTATCAAGAACCTCACACACTACCTGCTTACATCATGGCATCCGTCCTGACCAAAGCATTACTGCGACACATGGACAGAGTGCAGAGTTCCCAACATACGAGAGACTCAGATAAACGTTCATAAATTCTAATGTTGCTATTTGCAGTCTTATTTTGACGTTCTGAAACCGAAGTGTCAGCTATTGGGCCCCTGTTAGCTTTTGGTTCACTAACCTTATCTGTCTTTAAAACACACATTTCCGTAGGGAAAATATCTTAATCTTTAATACTATAGTTGTTGGAAGGTACCAAAAAATTGAAAAGTTTAGCAATTAATAAACACAGGGATTTTAACTAAAATGATATCCGCACCATTCTCTTAAGCGTCCTTTACGCTATCCATGGACAAAATTTAATAAAAAATGGAGACATTTTTGAGAAAATTTGAAAAATGTTGAGGTTTCGCGTAAAGTACCCCAAACATCAAAATATCCATTTCAATCTCAGAGAACTTTGAGTTCACTTAAATCGATTGTGGAAAAATAATTTTGGAGAAAATCGGTTGAACGGTTTAAACGTTCAAACAGGTTTTACCGTCAAACGATTTTTCAGAATCAAATACTCACAAAACATGAATTCTGACTACACAATTACTAGAGGAAGCAATTTAATATATACGAAAGGAAGTACATTAATTCACTTTCTCGTTACAAGGGCCTAGCAATAAGAGTTCTTACATCAAAATTCACCGTTTTCTGGCGCACAATTACAATATTTTCTATTCTTATGAAGTAAAAGGAGAAAGTAAAATGCGATGAATTGAATTGTTGAATATAATGGATTGAATTGATGAATGTGATGAATTGTGAGGCGACCGGACAGCCGATGTGGTTCAGAGATTAAGTTCTAGACGCTCTGTGGCTCACAAAATTTACAATCTAACAAATGAAAGCTAGACGAGTTTTGATTGAATCATTTTTTCGTGTTTCCGGGCGCGTCAACTGCTTTGTTCATTAGTCCCGTTAGTGTAGTGCATGTTTTTTCGGGAGATGGCGGTGATCTTCTCCCGCTGGATGGCGAGATCCAGCGCCGACCTACTGTCGGCTAGTGGGGTTTCCCCCTAACCAGGACTCTCCCACCAGCGAGGCACCGCCCCAGCCGGGTCAAGCTCCAAGTTGCCGACCGGTCTCCCGGGATATGTAGTAGTGTAGTGCATGTTAGTGTAAGTGTGTGTGTAAGGGGAGAGGATAGGACAGGGAAGAGGAAGGATCGCGCGCGGACCGTGGCCCGTTTGTTAGGGTACTGCTCCGGCATTCGCCTGGTGTTGATCGGAGAAACAACGGAAAATTACCGATCAGAGCAGCCGGCCGAGTTAGGAATTGAACTGAAACAGGAAGGTGGGGCTTCCTGGAAGCGCGTGAAGGGGCAGAGCGGGCAACTGTTAAAATGTTATGCAACGCGCACACGAGCGCCCGATCGCTTCTGCGGATAGAGTGAACTCCTGTGACCTGCACAACCGCGATACGGCCTGAGCGCACGCTGCCAGGGTAGGGACCGTATAAGGAAGTACATTGACATGAAAACTGATCGCTCGCGTGCCTTTTTATTTAACCGGTGACGTTCGGTCTCTGAGGTCTTTGAGGAATAAACGCTTGGCCCTCTTTTCTAACGCGCTTTTCTGAAAGTTCTTGATTATGTAGTACCGTTTTGTCTCATTCTAAACGACACTCGTGGGCGGGGCTGTGATCCAGAAATAGCATTTCACCTTTAAGGGTCAGGTGAGGTTTCAGAACGCTCTCACAGATAGCACAATACGAGTGGTAGAACTTTTCTTGACACAGCAAAGAAGTGTGAACATGGTGGACGATCTTGGAAAGTGCACTCTGTTTAACTTTAATTAGGATAGAAGGGTGGAGCAGATGAGTATTGCTGCATAGAGCAGGGACAGATACAGGGTTCCCAACTCAAAACAGGTTGAGGAGGCAGGGACAGATCTAATTTTCTTGAAGGACATTTCAAAAATATCTTCTTAATATTTGCATTCAATTTGTTCACCTCCGGAAATAAATATCTCGCTTTTCTGCCACTCTGTGAAATGCATGAGGTACTCAAGTCATAGCATAGATGGGAACAACACTTTTAAAGCTTTTGCTTCTTTTTCAAATATGGTGTTGCATCAGTTTAAAAAAGTACCACGTTGTGATAAATTTCACGGGACTTTATTAATCACAGTGCGTTTGTGAATTACTGTGCAATTGTTGAGTTATAGCTTTTTCTAAACTTTCAATGATGACGAAAAACAACTTCAATGAATAATTTTATAAAGAAGAGTCTACAGGACTAATGAGAATATTAGCTAGAAGTCGAGCTGTGACCTCAGTTGTAAAAATGGCGGAGAAGGGCAATTGTTAGGTATTCACAGCGCTCCGAAACCGATATCCTGTCAGATAAATATTTTTTCTCTTTTTATTTCATTTCCATAGCAATCGGGGAGTCATTTCAGGCATTTTAAGACAAAGAAATTTATGATATCTGTTTTTGTCTTAAAGTGCAAGAAAATATTGTATTCGTTTATGAAACTTTATGGTTAAAATGAACAAACTAAAGTTTAAAAATATTCTCGAAATGCAAAACACGAATTTTGGGAAAAATTGGTATTTGTTTTTAAATATTGACATTTATCGTAAAATAGGTAAAAAAGGAAAAGTAGTAAATCGCTATTGCAGCGACAAGGATGCATTTATTGAGATTCGTTTTAAAAATCTTGGTAATTTGTATAATTAAAAAGATATTGTCAAAGGTCAATTGTGTCTACGTTTTGGTCTCTATTACCAAAATAAAACACGTTACCGTGTATGCAAAATTCTCTAAGTTCCATTTTGAATAATATAACAAGAAAAATGGTTACATGCAGGTCTACTAACAAAATTAAATACATAAAAACTACTGGTATTTGGAAAAACTTGGTATTTAACCAATAATATCTAGATTCAGGAGAGGGTTCATAATATATGGAAGACTATTGTATTGAATTGCGTTAAAATGTTTTTACTATTGTGCAGTTACGGTTTCTCACTGTAATCATTGGTTCTTCATAAGATTACATAATTTTTCAGATTTTCGTTGTAAACAGGTCACAAATTTTCAAAATACTTTGACTTCGGAAGAAAAATTTTTGTCTCCTTTCACGTTCACTGGCAATTCAGAACGGTAGCAGCCCTTCCGTTTCTAGCAGAACGAATCACCAACAACTATCGGCGATCGTACATGCGAAACCGTGAATATTTATTTGAAAAATTAATGTAATAATTGTCAAGAAATCATATATTATTCCTATATATAAGTTAAAAATTAAGAATAAATAAGATAATAAGAATAATATAAGAATTAAGAAAAAGAGAATAATGGAGTACACTTTTGAAACTACGAGTAGTACAAAATTGACACGGATCTTCTCGTATAAAATAAGAGATTTCATGTTTACTTTTTTTATTTTGAATTTGTTGCGTCGTAATCATTTGAATTATTCATTCTTAATCGACGCAAAGCGTCTCTTAGCTCCTGGTCGAGTATTGAGCGATTTTCCCGGAGTAATCTTCATTAATATTCGTTATTTATCAGCGTCTTCTGTATTTGAGGTCGCTTTATTTATGTATATCTCGTCTCGTCGGTCGGTTGTCTAGAGGACCGCCAGTTAGCGTCGCGTACGCGCCTCTTACTCCACGCGCCCCTGCGGCACTACCCAGCGGCCAGAATTGGGAAGATATTAGGGGGACTAGTCCCAGTGAAGCAGGCAGACACGTTTTGTTGGAACAAATTTTACATGAGCTTGCCCGGGAATCGAACGCGGACCTCCTTGTTGAAAGGAAAGCGACTTCGCTCAGAGTCACGAGATATCCATTTATTCCCTCTTGATATGGGGCTAACTTTGTGGCTTTGCACTACCCTGTTCCCAGCTGTTATCTACCGGCGCGGCACCTAGAACTTCTGTCGCGGCCCTCTTGCGGCCCCTGTCGCTCATCTAGGGACATTCCCAGTGAAGAGCACCTCCGCACTCCCTTAATATTGCTTAGGTCTCCCTCGACAGTTTTACATGAATTGCCACAGTAGGGAGTTTTAGCGCCAGTGTGAGGAGACATCCTTACTCTATTGATCACGTGACTAACGACTTTATACGGCGAAATGAACAACTTTCAGAAGAGTTTTAGTTATTGCAACGTTGCGTTTTGCATTATAACAAAAGAAGCATTTAAAGCGTTGGACAAAAAAATTGCATAATATATCGAAGAGTGTAGGTTAGTGGTAAGACATTTAAACCACAATACGAGCCGAGAGTATAACAAATCTACATTGTGCAAGAAGTTTTAGAATTTGTGGCCCTCCCCGAAGAGAATGGAGTCTGGAATTTTGAATCGGCTTTTATTGAGAATGTAGAAAATATCTTAAAATAGCGTTCGTTATGAGCAAAAGACACAACATAACCCGAAGATAAGATTTCAACTTATTTTTTGCGAATTTGTTTCCTGTCACCCACCTACCCGTTCACCTCTCCTCTTAATTCTTGCCAGCGTTGTGGAGTTGGCAAGGAATTGTATAACTGCCTCACATACGAGACTCGGTTTATCCGAGTTGGAAAAATGCAACCTTTCCTGATTTTAGGAGGCCATTTTTGCCGTTTGCAAGGTGACCGTAGAGACTTTCATAGGCGTGCACTATTTATGAAGGTATAAGGCCGTATCTTATACCTAAGGTAAGACGTTATGACGTGAAGGTCCGTCACGAGACTGTTGGTGCATAACACCGCTACTTTACGCGTGGTGCTAAAACTCCCTAGTGTCCCTAAGCCCCATCACAGTGCTTCTACCATTGTTCTCAGTGAACTTATCCAGTTCCTCAATTAAAAACATCCTTTCCTCTCCAGCCAAGATATTAATCGTTTTCTCTTATACCACGTTATTACCGTGCCTTACAGTCTGACAGTAGCTTTGAGTTGATAAGTGTTTAATGATTGCTCCCATTTCCTGGATTTATGTAGAATTTTACAGTTCCTACCAGTGCAACAAGTTGCCACAACATTTTGCTTCCTGATTGCCAAATCATTTATGGCACCGTGAAAGATACAAGTCTTATAATGCTTTGTGAATGTTTTTCATGCAGCACTTTGCATGTGTTTTGGAAGAACCTATGAATTTACAACTTACCTCAATACTTACTTCAATAATGCGAGGTCGTTTTATCTTGCGTCTTGATTCAATTGTCATATTTTGTTTTTAGGCGTTTTGGATATTCATGGAGGTGATGTTTTCGGGAACCTATTCAGTAACTTTTTATTCCTATTACCACCTACTACCTCGTAATGAGCAAGTATTGACTATACTGTCTTAGGTGGTCCGTTATCTGTAACATTTCAATTGTTTGACACAACCTCATAGTTACATTACACCGATCTATTTGTAGCATAAGTATGCCAATGTCATTTCCTAACTTCGTCTTCATTCTACCGATTACTATTTTTAATGTAATTTACTTGTCAAATATTTACAATTAGTTTAATTTCATTGTTCGTTATAATCATTGCTACAATGGCCATTGCACATTTACTTATACCATCGATGATTTGCTTTGATTTTCATTTTCACTATAGTTGCATCTCAATTATGAAGCCTCTTAATTCATTGTAATGTGATTATTACTGACAGTGCTATTTTCTGTGTAAATGTATGGTTAATGTTTTTACCCGGTCAGTCGCTCATGTAAATTTTGCGTTTTGTTTGAAGGATGTATTTGTGTATCAGAGTGCGAGTGCCAAGATTTCGAGTTGATAATCTTGAGGACATTGATCTGCTGATTGTTTGTTGTTTTTTTTACTTATTGTTCGGCACTTCTACCTATCAAGGGCGTTTACATATGATTTCAATAACAGCATAGGATCCTCAGGTCTAAGTGTCAATAGAAAAATGAGCTTGACAAGTTTTGTGTGTGCGTGTATGAGAGAGGGGAGAGAGAGAGAGAGGGGGGGGGGAAATATTTTCCGTGATGTGCACTTCAATAATTGGTAGTAATTTTAGTCATTTGATTCAAATCGTTTTTTTTTGTATATTAATTCCTAAAATTGCATCAATATTCATTTATAATAATTTGGTAAAATGCTTTCAAACATTCAATCTCAACGTGTCATTTAAATTTCATTTTGGAATCATTAATTGTTTTTTGTTTATCCTTGTACTCGCTTTAAAGAGTTTCACGCAAATTTGGCTCCTTTATACTTAACATTGGCTAGACAAATGCAGAATGTTGTAATTTAGAGTATTTTGTGGTAATTTAGAATGGATAAAATTATCTACTCAGACCTGCAATCAAACCCGCCACTCCACCAGTTCTGGAACAACACTTTGACACTACGCTATTCATTAGCTGTCCTAGTTCTACCCTTAAAACAACACGTTTATGCTAAGAAAACTTAAAAGCAATATTACGTTACCAAAAATGAATGTCAATTTAGTTTCATGGGCAGGAATCCAGGAAGTCTTTTACCTCTATTCTACTACTATTAGCTCCCAATGGACGTTAAACTATTTTTTACGCTCTCCAATCAAATAAATTTAATCTTCATAGTTTGGTCTAGAGAACGTAGTTTTCAGAACATCGCTAGACAGCGCTGTCGACAGGCAGGGACGTTCATTGCCATAATCTTCTCGGGCCAAGGCATATTGGCCGTGAAAATGTTTTCACGGGTGTACATCATTCTACATATTATCATTACATATTGTAGAATAGTAATAAACAGTATAATGCTGCCTGATATCTACGTTTAATAATGGTAGTTTAGAATTGTAATTGATTCAAATTTGATTCAATCACAATTATGTACGCCAGTGAACGCCTTATTAGTACGTCATTTTAGTGTCTTTGAATGTTACAAACAAGAATTTGTATTTTACTCTATATAACATAAACGTTTATTTAACTCCACACTAAAACAAGTGGAGTTACAAATTGATAGACTTTTTCATACTAGTTTACTAGCACTCTTTAGACTCGTTTTCGGCGTAGCACCCAGTGGCGTACTAATTGTTTCTAGGTAGGCCGTATAGCACATTTACTAATTATTGCCATTTCTCAAAAACACTTGTTTGTTGTTGTTTTTTTGTAATTCTCTCCACTCCGTATACAAGTTAATGAAATTTTTGCAAACCATGTTGATTAGCTCTTGTTGGAATTCTTGCTTTCTCCCAAAATATCATGCACTCGCGAACCACAAGTTAAGTACTTGCACTTACTATTAATTTTACTTCCAGTATGTTATAAAATAAAACTTTAAGCACTTGTTTATTGATGGTAAATTGTCTAGTTATTTGGTGTTTTATATTAATAATTAATATTATCTTCTATTGAAAACACACGTTCCTCAGCACTGCCTATGGACATAGCGATCTGGAAAAGGGGTGACACGGTCGATTAAAATTCTTGTACTGTTAGCCTCGGGTCTGAGTCAGCGGTGGGTGGTAGGTTTGGACTTGTTCGTCATGCGAGTTCGCGCTCAAGTCGGCACGAGTTAATCTCCACAGAATTTTGTATATGCATATTTTAAGGTTATTCGAACAAAATTGGATGGTGAGCGTTCAAAAATGTCGAAGTCGGAAAATAAGGGTCCCCCTAATGTATCTAAGTATAAAGTTCTTGGTAAATATTAAACATGTAAATATTCATGAAAATGAAGTACGTTCTGTGGTACCTTTTCTACAGCGCTCCTTCTGTGTGATGTAATCGCACGGGTTCAGCTAGTATACAAGAAAGTTCATTAAAATAATTCTTAAAATTGGTAATAATCGGTTTTAACGGTAAAATTTGATAATAACTGTAATAGTTGGTTTTAACAACGCAACACGTTCTCTGAGCATGAACTTTCTCGGCCATTTTACTCTTCCATTTCCCGCCAATTTGCGAAGACGCGCGTGTCGCAATCTTCCCGTTTCCACTTTTTAGTCGTGCATTTCAAACAACACAAATTTCGTATCTTTTTTTTTATTAATAAAGGAAAGGTGAGTATATAAGTATAAAGTTTCAATGCATAATTTCCCCCACTCCTTTTTCTTTTTTTTTTGGTACATCATTTGTTTAAAACCGTTCACTGGGAGCCGATTAGGAAGGACATCAAAATCGGCCTCATTACATCTTTAATATATATGATAATTAATGAAATCATATTTTCTTGCAACGCAGCCGTAATAATAAGATATTTTGATAACCCGTAATAATTGATATTTTAAGAAAGGTTCGTAAAAAAGTAGTGTTTTTTCATACAATTTATTTTTTGTGAGAAGTATCTGGCGTATTACCTCTCGAGCTTAACTCTTAATTCGTCAATTCATAAAGCTTTTGATATAGTATGACCAATTCTTGTTGTTCATAATTAATAGTTTTGCGGTAGCAGATGTTTGATTAACTAAACACTTCAGCTTTTTATCGTCATCCATGCTTTTTTTAAATCTTTCGTGGACTGTATCTTCATCACACCGCCCATAGTAATTTCTTGTAAATAAGAGAAAAAGGAAGCAAAGGAGTCAGTTTCTTTTTACATAACCAGACAGTGCCGTTCACAACCATATTTGTGCCGTACCTGTTGTTGAAGCGCGGGGGGAGGGTTATTTTCAAATTTACCTGCTTGCTAGCTCATTCTTGAGCGATCGGGAAATATCAATTTCGGTGAAAATGCTGCCTATGGTTTAATAGTAAGTGCTGTACCCAGACGGACGGACGATTTGCCGTAAACTGGTTTTACTTTCTCGCTACTGCTTACGCAGTATAGAGAAAGTGCTGCAATGCTGATGGAAAGAAGTGTTGCGGCGGTGTCCGCCACATCGAAACGCGCGCCAGAAAGGAGTGAGCAGCCGGCGGGCGAAGCCTCTGCTAGGAAGCGAGGCTACGGCGCGCGGGACTATATAGTCGGCGGCCGTCAGTGGAGCGGCAGAACTAAGTAAACTGTGAATTAGAGTGCCTCGCGAGTTGTGTAGTGCAGTTAGTGTTGACCCAGCAGTGCGATATTGATTTCTTCTTATTTGGATATCTTCTGCACGACTGGAACTTTGGCTTTGGAATTTCGGTATACTCTATTTGGCTCACGGAATTTTGGATGTTTTGTTGTAAGTCGGATTGACTGAGAATAAAAAAACCTTGTTATTGTTATCCTGTTATTTTCAATACATAACAAGAACGTCGGATTTCCCACCAAGAATCTCTCTTATTGGCGAGCCCTAGTAACGACAAAGTGGATAAATATTACCTTATATAGTAAATTACTTCCTCTAACATGTTGTGCTGTTAGAATCATTTTTGTGTGTGTCCCTTTATCGAGAAATCAATTGACGGCAAAACATCTACCCGCCTGTCTGCGGTCATCGCTAGCGACTTAACCGTTCAGCTGATGTCATCAAAAATTAGTTTTCCTTAATCGATATGGCTGATGTCGCGGCCAATTGAATTTGAAACAGATATTTTAATATTGGAGGGAACTTTACATGAAGTCTCAGGGACATTTTAAAAAAAATGGATGCAATGTTTTTCATTAAATTTTATTGTTGAATAGTATGAAGGATGTTTAACAGAATGGTACAGATCTTATTTTCGTTAAATTTCCTGATTTTTAAAAATTGCAAAAGTTAATTTTTTGGGCGACTTCCTAAAAGTGAAATAGTGTAGATAGACAGTTTTCAATGAAATTGTTTTTTAAAGATAGATTTTGAAATAAGATCCTGTATAATTTTTCGAAAATAAGAGTAGCTGTTGCGTAGTTTTGCGATAAATATAGGCAAACACATTTTTTCTCAAATACGGCATACCAACATTTTTGTTAAATTTTGATCTCGTGTACCGTAAATCACTCAATGGAATGTTGCAGATGTCATTTTCGTTGATATTACTAATTTTTAGTAAGTTGAAAAATTATCAAACTTGTTTCGGCGTTTTCCTAAAATTACAATTACGAAGATAATTTTTTACTTAATGAAATGTATACACCAAAAAGAAATCTTCAAAGAAAATATTGTTCCTTTGTTTAAAAATATGATTATTTTGCTTAATTTTACAGCAGAAGAGCATTTCTTAAAATATTTGAAACAACTATTTTAAGAAACCATTTCAAATTGTTTCTTTAAATATTTTTCATATATGTGGGTACAAGGGTAAATAATAATAATAATAATAATAATAATAATAATAATAATAATAATAATAATATAATATTGTTTTTATCAATGGCGAAGCTCAGGCCATACGGCCTGCTCTTTTGCCTAACCACAAAGTGGTGCTGGTTCCATTTTTGTCGTACTCTCTGGATTTCCGAAATTGAAAAAATCGAAATGGTAAATTTGAATTTTCCGCGCTTCGTGTTGAGTCGCCGTCACTCTGTTAATGTGCTTTGAGAAGTGCTTGGAGGTACTTGGATATTCTGAGAATCCCTTCCCATTGTTGCTATATGGTATATAGCTGTATGAAATGCCGTTTTAACTGTCGATTTTGTGTTGATATTTGCTTCAATATAATTATTTTCGTGCCTAATGTTCTAAGATGTAATGAGTAGAGATAGGATATCCATGCAAATACATGTTTTTATTTAAGTTTCGTAGAGCTTCCAAACTTAATAATATACTTTTTGTTTATTAATGCTACAGCCTGATGAGGGGAATAAAAACCAAACTCCCGAAATATCGCATAATGTGTGTTCTTAATGAATAAGAAAAATATTAATGAAATGTCAACGAGATTTCTTATATTCACTTAAGTTATTGACTGCCTGTCGTTAATAAGAAAGGGCACATTTATTAATACATAATATAAATGTGTTTCAACAGGAGCCATAAACACTTTACGAAGAGGGTTGGCTGAACAGCTGTCGCGGCGGAGGGATACTTTTCTGAATTACATGTGATGTTCACTTGTTTAGCGAACTGTCACTTTGGCTCATTCTTAGGAAAATCCTTCTATATCGTTAGTACATTTATGTAGAACGTGAATCCACTGAATTCATTGCCTCAAAGCTATTTTTAGCTCTTGATTAGTTTAAGAATTTTTCAAAAGGTAGCTAAAGTGTAAGATAGAAATTGCCACATTATAATATGATAACTATTAACAAAATTACAAAAAAATATGTACTGGTATAGCACTACTAATTTATTTACTTTACTTACTTATTTACTGTATGTACTAGTATAGCACTACTAATTTATTTATCAAGGACCCTCAGAAGATGAAATCTGACCACAACGATTGATTGATTGATTTTTTTTGTGTTTCCGGGCGCGTCAACTACTTCGGTCATTAGTACCGTTAATGTTGTGCATGTTTTTTTTCTCGGGAGATGGCGGTGATCTTCCACCGCTGGATGCGAGATCCGGCGCCGACCTACCGTCGGCTAGTAGGGCTTCCCCCTAACCAGGACTCTCCCACCAGCGGGGCACCGCCCCAGTCGGGACAAGCTCTAAGCTCCCGACCAGTCACCCGGAATATGTGGTAGTGTAGAGCATGTTAGTGTAAGTGTGTATGTAAGGGGAGAGGATAGGAGAAGGAATAGGAAGGACAGATCGCGCGCGATCCGTGGCCCGTTTGTTAGGGTACTGCTCCGGCATTCGCCTGGTGTTGATCGGAGAAACCACGGAAAACTACCTATCAGAGCAGCCGGGCGCTAGAATTCTCCTCCAGACAGCAACTGAATTCGACCTAGCTGAACAGCTATTGTCCAAAATCCTGCCACCGTCAGGACTCGAACCTAGGACCTAGGACCTCCCGGTTAGAGGCGCTGCAGTGACATCAGTTGATGCACTGAGCTACCGCTACCGGTTGACCACAACGAGTTAGTGGAAGTACTATAGAATATTGGAACAATTTATCCAGTCAATACTACGTAAGTAGAATGCGAGATTTGGATTTGTTTTTTATTTGCTACACTACTAAACCGTGAAATATGGAAAATGATTCTGTCGACTAATATTAAATTCTTGGTCAACTGACTATCGCCATGTTGCAGTAGTGTGTGAAGAGGGTACCTGAAACACAAGTATGTACGCCGAATACAAAGGTATTTATAAGATTGAACACTTCATCTATTTCAAGCTGCATAAGAATAATGAAAAATTAAAGGAAACGGTTTTAAAATTGAATTTATTTTTAGTAATAACTATTATTTGATACTGTAATGATTTACACGATCCCCGATAGTATGCGTTTGGATAATAAACAATTTGAAAACATTTACAGCAAAGGCGCCATAATAAAAAAACCGATTGGGGAAGAAAATAAAGTGAACCCGATACTTGTGCAAGTTTTGACCATAGATATTAGATCCGGCTTTAATTTAGGAACATTTTAAAAGTTATCCCAGTAAAATCGCGTCAGGCAATAAGAAGTAATTGAAAATTTTGTATTTCGTATATTTGTGTTAAGGAGAATATTAATGGAGTCCATTGTTGGAGCGATGAAACGCTTATAAAGAAGAGGGTTTTTCGAATAATGCAAGAGAACGCGATAAGATATCAAATTCAGACTTTCGGGGGGAAAAAGAAGAAAATTAGCGGCATCATGCAAAATTAATCCCATTTAAATATCTTGACGGGAAGTATCAAAATTTTAATAAAACAAATAAATTAATTCAAGCAAAAGTTTAGCAAGAAGAAGCGATTAGCGAACAATTGCAGTGCGTTCCGTTTCACATCCAAAAACCGAAAATAGGGAAAATAAAAGGAATTTGACCAAAGGATGCTAACAATGCTAAGTTGGAAAAATTTTACCAGAACGTGCCTAGACTTGGTGAAGGCAAGACGTGTGTTCGCATAGGCGATGTTTGGAAATTTTTTTAAAGTGCGGAAGTAATGGACAGAATTTGCAATAGTAACTGGGAATACTTCATGTAAATTATTTAATATTTCGTGAAAAAGAATTTCATAAAAAAGGAGTTTTCGGAATTGCTGTGAGATTCGGCAACGCCCGTTGGACTCGCGAGAGCGGGCGATAATGAGCGTGGCCATATGAGAAATTTTGCAACGGTGGGGAGCGCGACGTTGCATTTACGATTAGTGGCGCGGAATTCAATTCGGGACTCAGAGATTTTCAAATAACTTGGAATATTTATGAAAAAAGGTGGCAGCGTGAATTCCGACATGTTGCGTGAACAGTGATGCGTACGCGAGTGTGTTCCGTAACTGGTGGCGACAACGGGAGGCGCTGTTGTGCGTGGATAATCGCACAAACACCCGGATTCTTCGCGGAAGCAGCATCATACGTGAGCAAAGTATTTTGACATTTGTTTTTTTTTTACGAAGTGAAGAACGCTCTGTCGAAGATCAAGTTATGTGATTAATAGATTTTTAATACGTAAATTTCGACAGAATGCATTCTGGGGTTTTAATCATATGTGTGGATTGCATTTGTTTTTTGTTTGTTGTAAATAATCTGTGTGAATGAGAAAGTATATGTCCATGTTTCGTGTATTGTGGGAAGAGAATTATCTATTTGTTGTTGTTTCTTTTGTTGCTGGGTTATGTCAATGTGTGCCGTCAGAGGCACCAGTGCTATTACAGCACTAAATATTGTGAATTGAAGGAAAATACGAGAAAAGAGGGAATTTGAATAAATTTCATGGCCACCTTTGGAGTCACGATTTGTAAAATCAATATGTGTTCGTAGTCATTCACGTAGCACTAGAACTGATCCACGCACGTGAGCGCAGTACCTTGCTCGCGTCTGTACAGACGCACCGCAGACCACGCCCAGGTGAGTCAAAAGGCCAGGTAAGCTAGCAGACGGGCAATTGTGAGTAGGAGAACGGGAAGATTATTATATGTGGCAACCCAACGCGAGGCTAGTGTTTGTTTGTTTGTTTATAAGAAGGGCTAGAGCAGGGCAATCTATTACAAGTAGCAGTTTAACGTGCCGGGCTTGTAGAAAGTATTACAAGTGGCCGCACAACGGTGGGCTCGGGCTAGGCCGGTGTACGGACACGCCGCCGCCGGCACCCGTTACAATACATTGTTTGAATTCGTATTTATTATTATTATTATTATTATTATTATTATTATTATTATTTATCGTGGTAATTTTAAATGTGATTGAGGGAAATGAAGCGTATACCTGCTGTAACCAAAGTATATGATGTTTTAAATAAATAACTATTTTAATAATCAAATTGCAGTGTATTTATTAAGACTGTTTGAAGATCACTAATTATTCTCCGAGATCGGGACAAATTTATTCAATACAAATACTGGAAATGAACATATGTATGTGTAATTTGTATTGTAAAGGACAATATATTAAAGTGAACGGGTATAGTCAATATAAATACTCACTACAGAAGAATTGTATTTCTACTAGTTTACTCATCGTAATCATCCTCTTCATGATCATCATCAAACTCGCATTTCATTACCATAGTTGTACACCACACGGTATCGCCGGACATGGTTCCAAGAATCGTTACGTAGTAGTAACCTGGTTTCACCACGGTGTTAATTTTTGAAGTGTCAAAAGGCATTTCTTTTATCTTGTAGCAGCCCTAAAATGGAAGGAAAGCGAAGAAAAATCATTTTGAGGACTCAGAGGTTGGTCGACACGTAGTGGCACCGCAAAACACTAAATGTTGGCTAAGTTGAGTTTTATTTATTTATTTATTTATTTATACAGTAAAAAACTGTATGTGACGTTTGGGGGAGAAAATCATCTGCGCACGCTTTCTTCAGTTTCACAATCCCTTCCCAAGGTACTGTTCACCCTCTCGTAGCCTTCGCCAAGGAATTTTCATACCTTTGCGATACGTGCTCTTTTTTAATGTTGGAAATTGTATTTCAATTGTTAGTCTCAATTAATTATAGTTTTTAGTTAATTTTGACTCATTGTTATAATACTGTGTACTTATCTCTTAGTCAAACTTAGTTCTAATAATTTGACAATTATTTCCTACATCTTCTGAACGATTAAGTCCAAATTTTGTATTCCTCTCGTTTTCATAAGACTTAAATCTGCCCAATCAAACACACAATATTGTAACAACTTACCGGTGCAATAGGACATTTTGGAACCATATTTTCGACGTATTTAGCCTTTTCTTCAATTTCTTCCTTGTAGTTGACAAAAGTGTCGTTGCACACACTGTCGGTATCTTTCTTGAACAATTCAGCGGGTTTACTTCCATCCATAGCCTCTTGATATGCCAAAGTGACAACACCCTACGTAAAAGGGAGAAAAATGTTATGGGACAGCATATTAAATATATGTAAAAAAGGTATAAAACAGTTTACTTATTTATTTTACGTCAAACAGTTAAAACTGCGTATGACGTGCTATGAGGAAAAGTGAATTGTGTGCACATTTTCAAAATTCTGTAATCCATACTGTCATATACTACTTAAATTTTACACCCCCCCTCCCATGTAATAAAATCTATTTTCAAGGATAAATAAGCAATAAATTTTGGGTTCTTATCCATGTTGTCCTTCGGAATAATACTTCCTGCAGCGACAAGATGGAAACGATAATTTGAATAATTGTATTTCCCACTGAATTCTAGAAAACGTGCACAGAAAATGAAGTTACATTTATGTCCAGAAGCAAAACAAGGGGCCATCTCAGCATTTGCTCAATGAATCAGGGAAACTGGACAGTTAGTTTGGTTTCCCATTCATGATACTTTGTGAAGAATGTTAAGACTTCCAGTGCATAGATCTTTTCAGCGTTCCCAAGTAGCAGTTTTTGATTCCTGGATTACCTCGGTCTTCCAATTTTTGGATTATTTCCGTCTAAAGGAAAGAATTCGTTAGCCATGTATGTGAATTGTGTATTTCAAGCGTGTTCCAGTAGGCCAGAATCATGGTTATGATGCACAATTATCGTGCATATTATCCTCCGCAGTGCTATCCCTCGCCCTGGCTAACAGCATGGTGACACGTCAAAATTAGTTTATTTTTCTGGAACCTGAAGATTGGGGATATTTGTAGCGGGGAAGCCTATGGTTTGGATCACCTTGATGGGCTCATTTGAAATCATAGGATTTATTCATCCACATGATACAACAAATAAAAACACACTTGGCATCTGCTCAACTCAAAAACACATATGACCTATAGGTATGGTTTCAACGTACAATGTTTTACTTCTTATCCACATATTTCGTTTTCTCTAATCAAGTCATAGATGGCCACTTGATGAATTTACCTGGAAGTTGAGGGGTCTTTGCATACTCTTTCGACTGCCGTCCTGACGCCAAATCTTTGTAGGTCGACCTTAACCACGTTCCCTGCGAACATCGGTGGGCCCTGGTGACTAAGGGGAGGACTCTGCACCTGGTAGGTCACAATTCACTTTCAGTCGTGCGACAGAGGAACGTTATGGTACTTTTTCAAGCACGCACCGATGAGACAATCGACAATACGAAAAATCAAGCAGATTGCCAACGTCTAGGTGGTAGTGACGACTTGTACAACCCTGAATTTCTCCAAGGAGAGGTAAGAGATGTACGAAAGAGTCCAGTGTGCAGAAGTGTGATAAATCAATACACGACCCACAACTCTGAGCTAAAATCTCACACTGTGTCAATTGTGAAGGTGATCATCCAGCCAACTGCAACCAGTGCCCTACTTTTCTCCGCGAAAGAGCGATTTAGAAGATCAGAGTCACCGAAAACGTTTCCTTCCTTGTGTCCAAACGTTGCCACCACGCCAGAAACCCAGTAGACCCGTCATGGTCCTTCTCCAGTGCCCTAAAGAATAAGTCCTCGGGAGTAACGGCAAATTGTCAAACACAACGTGCTTCCGCTATAGTAGCGTACTTTAGTTGTCAGGTGTCGCCCGTAGACTTCACTGAAGATATGTCGTGCATTGAAGATAATATGATAACGCATATAAAGTACAAAAAAATCTACCAAAAAAATTACCAGTCACCGATGAGTCCTCTATGAAAGTCGATGCCAGTCAAGCATCGCCTCAAAAAAGATCGTCATCCAAGTCTCGTCCACTTCCTCCTACTTCCTAGACTCACCTTAAGTGAGCCTCCAGGTCCCGAAGATCTCGGTCACCTGGATAAAAAAATGGGAAATTTTCCCGCCACAGGCGACCATCTCCAGCAGCAACCAGGATGATATTGCTGATGATGAGGAGCACCACGGGAGTTCCTCTACCACCTCTCAGAAGGCGAGAAAGAAACTAGAGGGGCTACAGAATGGCACAGACTTTCTCGTAGTAAAGTCGTCTAATTTCCTTGGTGTGGACTGGTACTGTACAGTTTTGTCCCTCCTTCTGGCCTGCTTCCATCTATTGCGGCTCAAAGAAATGTTTTTTGAAAATTTCGGAACTTTTCGGTTTCTAACCTAAATTATATTTTAATTATATTAAAGAAGGCTGTAACGTAGTCCTAAATAGCAATTTTCATGGAAACATTTGAAGCCGTTTTATAGAAAATCGCGATTAAGCATCACAGTAAATACGAACTTTGAAGCTCTTTCACAGGAATCCATTGAGTTTTCGAAAAACTTCATTTAAGGTCATTTGAAGTACTTCCACTAACAAATGCAATATGGATAAAAGTCGATGGAAATGTGCATATTAATGGCTTGAGAGATATTTAAAAAAATTACGTTATGTAATTTAAGAAACCAAAGTACAGCAAAATGAACAGTATGAACAAATGTGCAGAAATAGTACAGCAAAATGAACTTAACGTCGTATTAAAAGTGCAATTAGCAACAGTGCAATTAGAGATATTTTTGAGAAAATGCCGTTTGAGTGTTTCTGAAATGCGGAATTCATTTTTACAGAAAACTGTTCAGTTTTCGGGATACTTTATTTCACATTATTTAAAGCACATGTACTCATAAAACTAATAAAGTGAAGAAATCGTCTCTAGTGTAAATACTTCCGATGTGAGAGACAAGTGAAAAAATTACATTTTTGTAATTTTTTGAAACAAAAGAATAGACCAATGTGGTGTTCATGTCATCGGATAGAGTGCATTTTGTACTGTCCTTACCAAAATTAAAAAAAATTGGAGCCGTTTATGAGAAAATCTTGTTTTTGTTCTTTTTTAAAATTGCAAATATTGCATTCACTATAGCACGAAAATTACCAAAATTTTCAAAAAATATACATGACCTTAGTGAAAGAGTTATTTATGGACAACAAATTTCATTTGTAGGTATTCTTCAATTTTACTGTTATAGGAAGACGCGGAGAAAATTCAAACTTTTGCAAATTTCGAAACTTCAGAGTTGTATATTTCTAACAAATTATGAGAACTTTTTCGATTAAGTAGAGGTTGTGCAACCGTGATCTATGAAAACATTTAAGTTAAAAAGTGCAATTTTTCAAAAGCAAAGATTTTTATTTTACTGGTAGTTTTTATTTTACTTAGAATATTTAATACAATTTACACCACAATAAAAACAGATCGCAATATGTAACAGACGACATTTTTGAATTGAGGGAAATAGACAAGAAAGGGATGATGTGATTTAAGGCATATGTGCACAATTATTAACCATGGGAAAACGGTCAACTCTGGATATAGTGAACAAGGTTTTAGTGTACATTCGGTTATATTGAATTGAAGATATTTTCGATCCACATACATAACAAATAAGTAATTGAAGATTCGGTTGTAGAGAACGTCGCCTTTACTGAATACAGTAAATAACAACTTCCAGAGAATGGAGATAGTAGCTGTGCTTGTGAGGTTTAAGAACTCGTCGGGAAATATGTCGAAGTTTTCGGAGTGTCAGTGGAATCTGTTAAAGGTTATCAATTTCAATAATAATTGACATAAGAAGAACCGTTCAATGCAACAACGTACCCCACACCGCACTCATTTCTAGCAGAATTGCGAAAACCAAGGGCATTATTGCAAAAAAATGAGGCACTTTCCAAGTCGGTTCGTTATTGTGAAGAAAAAGAATAAAATCACCATGTGCCTTGATGCACGTAAGTTGAATCCCTTCACTGAACCCCAGAAGGAAGAACCACCAAGAATTGAAGGGATGATTCGAAAATTAGATGAGGTGAAAGTTTTACAGGATTAGATGTCACTGCATCCTGTTAGCAAATGTATGTTGATCCGAAATGCCAAAAGTACGTAGGCTTCGTATTTGAAAGGAGCACGTACTGTTTTCAGCGAGTCGCGCTTGGTCTGAAGAACAGTGGCGCTGCGCTGATAAGTTATATTAATGAGGTGATCATTATGATATGGTTATTTGAATGAGTATCCATTAAAAGAAACAATGTCCATGTATGTGAATGATATTGTGCTATTTTTCCCAGATCTGAAGGCCTATCTGGAAGATTTGAAAGATTTATTGAAAGTGTTTAAACACTAAAACCTAAAATTAAAGTGGAAAAATGTAAAATCGCCCAAAGTTGGGATGAGTTCATGGGGTTTGACCATAATATGAAATATTAACGGAAAATGACAAACGGGTTTGAAAAGCCAAAATATTACTGAATATAACATATGCAAATTGCATAATTGTAGTTAAAGTAGATAAAATCATGCTTAACTTATATTTTCAATGGAAATGACACAAAGAAAAATATTACATGTCATATAACGCCCGGGCTCTAATTGGGAGTTTATTAGTATTATTTTTATATAGAAAATCGAATACCCTAGCTCTGACATTAATACAATAGAGAAAAAAGAGGAAAAAACATGAAAATTTTTTCGTAAAGTTTTTAATTTACTTCCCTTTTTGTTGATGGTACCCTCTCACTTGGACGTCTCTAATTCTTCTTTCGAATCACACGAAACTTCTCACTAAAATATTGTCACTAGAAACATTTATAAACCCTCCTCTTTCCGCATCCAACATCAGTACTCAACCACATCTCGACTCGGTCCCTTACTATTCTAGAAAATACTATTTTTCACTCCCTCTTCTTCCAGGAAACCTTCGCATACTGTTTAGATCAGCGTCCTCGCTGATGGGCCTCGTGTCCTCGGCGGCGGAGTTTTCTTTTTGAAGTATGTGACACTTGTGCGCGGACTTAGTATTGTAACGAATATTGCGTCACCGACCGGCACCACCACCAACTACCTGTACGCGCGGATTACGTCATCTGCCGGCGCCACCACGAGCTGCCTGTGAGCGCGGGTTGCGTCATCTGCCTGCACTAGATTATTCCAGAACGTTCGCGGGGTCCGGAAAGTTCTCGACGGCACTCGCCGAGTATAAATACGCGGCGGCCGGCGATCGCAAGCAGTCTTAAGTCCGCAGTGAAAGCTGAACTGTGAAGTGTGTGCATTGCGGTCCATAGCAGTACAGTGATTGTGCTCAGTGACGTGAACCGTGTTCAGTGCATCGAACTGTGGCCAGTGCATCGAACTGTGGTCAGTGCTTAGGACTGTGCGACAGTGTAAGAGAAGAGTAGTGTAAATAAATAACCAAGAGAAGTGTAGTGTAAATAAATAATCAAGAAAAGTGTAGTTTAAATAAATAAAGAGAAGTGTAGCGTAAATAAATAATCAAGTGTTTTCAGTGATTGTGTTAAGAAACAAAATAAACGTTTTTGATAAAATAATACCGAACTTTTAATTCACCACCTAGAAACGTAACAGTATTTTCCCATGTCCCCACGCATCAGTTCATCTCCTTTCTTGCCGTAAGCGCTCCTAATAAACTTTCTGTTTGGTTGATCACAATTTGTCGCATCATTTTTACTTTCTTGCACTTACATCGTAAGAAGTGACCGTATAGTACGAGTAATCGGATGCCTGAAAACTTATTAGACAGAATTCGACAGAAAAACTTTAATAGCCGGGCATTGGTATTTAAAAAGTGTTGGTATTGAATCTTGTTCAAATATGTAGTAAATTACTTTCTCTAACACGTTGTTCATGTTTTGAGGGTTTTCTTGTCTGTCCAAGTGGTGAGGGGTAGGCAGCTTTGCGTGGAGTGGAGCAGCCTACCATTCGCAGAGAGGGGTCGTTGCAGCGCGTAGATTCAATGCCTGGGCGTCGAATGCAAAGACCTATGCTGTGGAATTATTTGCCCACTTGTATTTAAATGCGCAATGTATTCGCAAATGCGCAATTTCTAGCTACAAGGGCCAGGGCCATAATTCATGGTTTGTGTTCTAATGAGCAATGGAAACTAAGGCCGGAAACCCACCTTACGCGGATAGAGCTTTTAACTATCTTATTCAATTACCCTTATAGAATGAAAAAAATACTTCATTACTGTAATAATCAAACAAAACGATTCAATATAAAACGCTATAGCGAAGTCGAAACTTTGTGAGTTTCAAACGGATATTTTTGATTTTTGGGGTTAATTTAAATCCTCAAAAGCATTTTCAGAAATTTCTCAAAAAATTGCTCTAAATTTTCTTTCATACATATGAGAGAACTTTTTTAAAAAAAATGTTAAGGAGCCGTTTTTGAGGTAAAAATGTATTAAAAATTCCCTATATTTCATGCAAACTTCGGCAAAAATTTCTCATTTTCGGGAAATTCTATATGATTTTATTTCAAGATACATCTTTAAAAAGTATATTTCATTAAGAAAGTTAATCTAGATCTTCAATATTTAATATGTAGGAAAACGTTATTTTCGTAAAATCAGTAAATTCCACGAAAAAGATCAACATTTTCTTAAACGTTCTCTGCGCTATCCACGGACAACGTATAAGCAAAAAATGTGGAGCCATAATTGAGAAGATTTGCTATTGAGGCTTCATGGAAACCACCCACAAAAATTAAATTAGAGGTGATACAGAATGGCCCAGACTTTCTAATAACCTTTTTTTCTAATTTCCTTGGTGTGGACTGGCTTTAAGGTCTTGCTTCATTCTCTGGCGAGCTGTCATCTATCGTCACCGAAAGTACATTTTCTTGACATTTTCTCAACTTTTCGGTTTCTGAATAGTCGAACCGAAATATGACTTCAAGAATATTAAAGAAGAGTAAAACCTCGTCCAAAATAGAAATTATCACTGAAAAATTGGAAGCCGTTTTAAAGAAAATGCCGATTAAGCATTACTGTAAATGCGAAATTTGAAGCTGTTTTTCACAGAAATCTATTGCGTTTTCGAAAAAATTCATTTGAACTCCTTTGAAGCACTTAATGAAGCATGTAATAATGTATACAAATTAGTGAAATTGTGCATATTAACAGCGTGAAAGACATTAAAAAAAATACTTTTGTGTAATTTTTGAAGAAAAAACAATAGAATGTACCAAAATTAACTTTGTTTTATTAAACAGTGCAATTAGCACTATCCATTGGACAAACTTGAAGAAAAAATTGGAGCCATTTTTGTGAAAATGACCGACGTGAGAGAAGTCAAAAAATTACATTTTTGTAATTTTTGAAAAAATAAAAGAATAGAGCAATATGGCGTTTTATGTCATCACATAGGGTTCATTTAGCACTAAATCTACCAAAAATTTAAAGAAATTTGGAGCAGTGGAAAATCTTGTTTTTGTATTTTTTTAAAGTTGCAAGTATCGCACGCACTATTCCACGAAAACTTAAAATTTTCAAAAAATCTACATTACCTTAATAAAAGAACTATTTATGGAGGATAAATTTCATTTGATATAAAATTCTTTATTTTCAATTTTGCAGTTGTAGGAAGACGCCGAAAAATTCAAACTTTTGCATTTTTCGAACATTTAGAGTTAACCGTGAAATTCGGACCTATTTAACCTTTCAAGTGTATTTTACTCTATTCTTACAAAAAATGTAAAGAAAAAAATTGGAGCCGTTTTTGATAAAATTGTAAAAATGTCCGGGGGCTTCATATAAAGTACCGCCAAATTTTTAAGAATGTTTTTCAAAATTTCAAAGATTCAACTAGAGCAAGATGGAGAGGAGATTCTTCAATTTGTAAAAGATCGTTCGTGCAATTTTGGCGCTAGTAGTGTTCACAGTCGGATGGACAGACGGACGCACGGAGCTTTTGAAAAAGACAATTTTTTTGGTAGCAGGGAACCCCAAAACGTGTGTTTCCGTTGAAATCTCGAAATAGATTTTCCGCCACAATACATAACCTTCACTATACTACGTATATTTCTCCCGTATAGAAGTATGTATACGAGAAAGTAAAAAAGTCCGCTTGAAACTGCCAAGTTAGTTTGTTTAAATATATTGGTGAAAATCAATTTGGGAGAAAATTGGCAGAACAATATATGTGCTGGCGTTGACTACAGACGGATAGACAGGCCTACGAATAGACCCACACATTTTGCCGTCAGTCGTTTTTTCGGTATCAAGGACCTATAAAGCATGGATTCTGGCTACACCACGAGTGATAGGAAGTAATTTACTATTTCCAGAGTGGATCACGTAACTTTAGCACCACCTGCAGTTTTTGAACGGTTGAAGTTGTTGCAATGCAGTTTTCACGGATGTGGAAGAGGGAATGGGGCTAATTAATGTATGTATTCGTTGCTACTTTATCAGTTGTATTTTACGAGATATTAGATAACTTTGTATTTTTAAATGGAACTATACATATTGTGACGTTTGGGCATCGCCACAAACCCCACAACGCCCACGTAGCGTCGGCGGAGACGTGGAGAGCGAAGATAGAACGTCGGTTACTGATCGGAAAAGGGCGCTACCTGTTAGTTGCGGCCTGAAGCGCGGCGGCGGTGCACTTTCGGACTATGCGCAGCGCAGTAGGGTTGTACCGTGACGTCACTGCAACATTTAAACGGCGGAGCAGCGAGGAAGAGAGCCCTTTCTTGTGTGAGACGCCGAGGTGAGAAGTCGAGTAAGGTAGCGGAATAGCTGAGGTAGAGAAGCGGTAGTTTTGGAGGTGGTAGGAAGTGGGAAAAGATAGAGTAGTGAGGCTACGTGGTGTAAGGAGAACATTATGGGAGATTGCAGTAAGAACTGTGAAATTTAGAACGAGTCAGAATAGTGGCTGTGGTTGCGGAACTGTAAAAGTTTTTGTAAAGCATTAGTGAGGCGACACGCTAACTAGCACACGCGGAGAGACTGGGCAATACGCGTACTCGTGTCGCAAGAAGGCGGGCGAAGAAGACTGGACCGTGGATCTGGTAGTGGGCGTTACGAAGACTGGACCGTGGATCTGGTGGTGGGCGTTACGAAGACTGGACCGTGGATCTGGTGGTGGGCGTCAAGAAGACTGGTCCGTGGATCTGGTGGCAGGCGCAAAGGAGACAGTGGCCTTCGGAGCGGCATTGAAGCGGGCTACGTTGCAGGAACGCGAGTGGCGGCACGGCTGAATTTCCAAATTTGCATAAAACTGAGGTGGGAGACTGGAACTAGAAAGGTAGTGTTGATAGCAGAAACCAGAATACTAAAAGTTGCATGTTCGCCTTAAAATTGAGTAACGGCGAAGTATTTCATAACCTCGGCCGCCAGTAGTACATTTCATTCCGAAGCTGTATTAAAGATAATTAATTTGTGTTCCTCATTTTATATGTAATTGACGAGGAAATCTCGTACGCGGATAGCAGTAAGACCTGTAATAATGTGTGCTGGTAAATTAATTCAGGAAGTGTGAAAAAAAAATTAAATTTCATTCACTAGTGGTGGCCTAGCAAGAATTCCGTGCACGGATGTTATAAGGAAAAGTATCGCTAGCTAGGCGAAGAGTGAAACCATAAGCAAATATTTATTTTGTAAATTTCTCTAAGAGGTCTGACCATCAGTGGTTTGCATGCGTTCAAACGCGCAGCCAGCAATTGAGTATTGTTTTTGTTCTCTTATTTTGGTGACAGTCTAAAAGATTTGATTTGTGCAATATTTTAAGAATATATTACTGTTTACCTAATTCTGTGTCTGGGTGTGTCTTGCTCAGACCCTAAAGATCCTGCCCCCTGAGATATTCAAAGCTCGAAAGAGCATTCTTTCAGACGAACGCTACATCGAGTGGTGGCGTTAGAATATTTTGTAGTCTATTGTGACAAGCGTAAAAAGACTAATGATAAACATTGTCATAAGTTAGATAAGCATTTTTTAAGTAATTTCGCTTTTTGCGACTCGTGTTTAATGGATATCTTGAATATAACAGTCCGCCACCGAACCTCTTGCGGCGCTCTCCTGCTAACGCGCTAGGGCAAGGGAAGCTGATGGACATATTTGAAGGTACGAAACGTATTCTAAATTTTCACGAAATTGTTGCAAGTTCTTCCTGAACTCTTGCTTTTTGCCCATTTTCAGATTTTTTGTCTGGATCGAGTGAGGGCCTTCTATTAAAAATAGCAATGATCTTGTTAGCAAACTCGTAGGTGCGAAACAAGTGAAGGGGACAACACTTCATGCATCTTTAATGATTGTGGTGAGTGGGTAAATACGTTTTCTTTTGTTTCGCGGAGCTACCAACATACTTTTTGTTGCAAGCTGAGAGGTGCCACTTAGGAGAGACTTTCCTGACGCATTGTACCACTCCGTTCATATTTACATATTGTATTCACTTTCCATAACAGTGAGATTTGCATTACTTTATTTATTTATTTACGTCAAAAAAACAGTTAAAAACTGCGTATGACGGGCTATGGGGAAAAGTGAATTGTGTGCACATTTTCAAAATTCTGTGATCCCTACACTAAGTCATATACTACTTAAATTTTGAATTTTTGAAAGGGAGAAAAACAAAACAAAAACTCCCATGTAATAAAATCTATTTTCAAGGATAAATAAGCAATAAATTTTGGCTCTTATTACTTCCTGCTGCGACAACATGGAAACGATAATTTGAATAATTGTATTTCCCACTGAATTTAGAAGACGTGCACAGAAAATGAAGTTACATTTATGTCCAGAAGCAAAACAAGGGGCCATCTCAGCATTTGCTCAATGGATCAGGGAAACTGGACGAAAAACCTGATCGAGATGGGGGTCATTGACCCGGAAGCTGTATTATAATAGTTGTTACAGGTTGTTTATACTCATTTATACAGTCCAAATGGTAATTAATGCATTATGTATCATTGTTAAAATTAATGTTACTTTTCTTGTGATGCTCAGTATAGTCTCTAATTGTATAGAAACAGTTATGCAGCAGAAACGATTTCACTTGTGATTTAAACTTTTCTATTGAATTTAATCGTTTAATGTCATCTGGCAAAGTGTTGTAAAATAATGTACATGTATTGTATGTGAATTTTTGTAATGAGCTGTTGATACTGTCACCTGATGAATATGATTTCTACGTCGAGTGTTATAGTAATAGACTTCGGCATTTTCTGAAAATATATTCCCGCCCTTAAGCAAGTCATTTTTTACAAAAACCACTGATTCGTAAATAAAAAGACACGGTAATGGTAGAATTCCTAGATTAATGAAGAGAGGCTTACAAGAATCACGTGGGTGGGATTTGGTTATTATTCGTACAATTCGTTTTTGTAATCTAAAAGTCTGGGAGCTATAAGATGTATTTCCCCAGAATATTATGCCATATCTCAGGCGGGAATGAACATTCGCGTAGTATACACAACGAGCAGTATGAAGGCTGACTGAATTTGCAAGAATTCTGAACGCGTAGCATAATGAACTTAATTGTGTGTTCAATTCATTTATATGGACGTTCCATTTAAGGTTTGACTGAATTGAGAGACTTAAAAATTTTGTTGCATTAACATGAGTCAATGGTACACTGTTCATTTTCAATGGAGCACAGAATTGTTTATTTGAAATGGAAAACTGCATTAAAACCGTTTTCTTTTCGTTTACTATTAATTTGTTATTTCGGAACCAATTTGAAACATCTGATATTGTACTATTTACGGTTTCTTTATTGCAAAGGATGTTTGTATCATCCGCAAAGAGAACCGTTCTTCCGTTTCGAATCGTCGAGGGCATATCGTTTACGTAATGTAGGAACAGAATAGGGCCTAAAATCGATCCTTGAGGAACTCCACATGCAACGGGCAAAGAGTCGGAAAGGTGCGTACGTAATGTTCCATCATTCCAGTAAGGTATTTCAACTTTCTGAGATCGTTGTTTAAGGTACGAACATAACCAATCTAGAGCAATACCACGGATGCCATATGAAGGTAATTTTGAAAGTAAAATGTCATGATCAATGATGTCAAAAGCTTTTGAGAGATCTAAAAATAATCCAATAGGTGCCTCGTTTTGATCTAATGATGAGGCGACATCTTTAAGAAAAGAAAATATAGCTGTTTCCGTTGATTTTGATTTTCTAAATCCATGTTGGCAATCCGAAAGCGCGTCGTGTTTAGTGAGAAAGGTTTCCATTCGTACGTAAAAAAGTCTCTCTAATATTTTTGAAAAAACTGATAGAAGAGAGATGGGCCGATAATTTTGAATTTCATTTTTGTTGCCTTTTTTGAAGAGCGGCTTAATTTTAGCTGTTTTGAAAATATCTGGAAACGTTCCAGTGCATAAAGATGCATTAAATATGTGAGTTAACGGGTGTATAATGGCATACGCACAAGTCTTTAACAAAGAATCTGGGAATTCATCTAAACCGGACGAATATTTATTTTTTAGCTTACCGATTATTTTGAGAATTTCATAGGAAGAAGTTTCGGAAACGAACATTGTGTCTAAAATTTTGGGTGAACTGTCTGTTTTTGAATTTTGTGGCTGAAAACCCTTAGTGAGATCGGCAGCAATTCTCGAAAAGTATTGGTTAAAGAGACTAGCCACTGTTGCCGGATCGTTGTCATTTATATCGTTATATTTTAAAACAACATTCTCTACGGGTTTTCTAGTTGATTTGGTAGTATTTTTTATTATATTCCACATTGATTTTGTTTTATTATTTGAGTTCAAAATATCCTGATCGTTTTTCATGATTTTTGCCTGCCTTATGACTTTTCGTAACAATGTTTTGTATTTTTAAAGTAGATAAGGAAATCTTGAGATACGTCATGACGTTTAGAAATGAAAGAAAGAATTCGCTTGTTTTTACAAGATGTCCTAATCCCTTGTGTTATCCAAGAATTGCTTTTCCGTGAAATATTTAATTTTCGTTTTTGAAGAGAAAGCAAGTGTTAAAATGAATTGAAAGAGTTGAAAAAAAAGAATTATATTTCTCGTTTGTATCAACAGTATTATAAACCGCTTCCCATGACTCCTGCATCAAGTAGTCTATGAATAATTTAATTTTACTTTTAGTAAACAATCTAGTCATTCGTGTATTATTTATTGTGTCAGTGATCGCATTTCTTATAATGATATAACTTCTATATATAATTCTTATAACTTCAGAATTGGCTGTCTATTATGACAACGAAAAGTTTTTTCCTTGTTTGTAATTAAAAGCACATTAAACATATTATAAAATGTAATGTAAAGTGCGAAGGAAGCAGAAGATATTCATATTTTGATTACGTGAATGTTGTTTTGAGATTATCCTACAAAGTGAACACCTGTCAGTCGGGAATTGCGGGCTTCATGTTGAGTTGTTTGGTTGGTTAGTGATTCCGGGAGCGTCAACAGCTTAGGTCATTAGTCCCGTAAGAGTAATGCATGTTTTTTCATCGGGAGATGGTGATCATCCCCCGCTGGATGACGAGATCCGGCGCTGACCTACCGTCGGATAACGTGGTTTCCCTCTAACCAGGACTCTCTCACCAGCGGGGCACCGCCCCAGCCGGGTCAAGCTCTAAACTCCCGATCGGTCTCCCGAATACGTGGTAGTGTAGTGCATGTTAAGTGTTGTGTGTTTAAGGGGATAGGATAGGAGATAGAAGAGGAAGTACAGATCGCGCGCGGTCCGTGGCCCGTTTGTTAGGGTACTGCTCCGGCATTCGCCTGGTGTTGATCGGAGAAACCATGGATAACTACCGATCAGAACAGCTGGCCGTGAGAATTCTCCTCCAGACAGCGACTGAATTCGACCTAGCTGAAAAGCTAGTGTTGAAAAACATGCCGCCGTCAGGACTCGAACCTAGGACCTCCCGGTCAGAGGCGCTGCAGTTTCATGTTGAGGAACGATTCCGGAGCCTAAGCAAGGCGTGCATGCGCAGAATCGCTTCTGAGGTTCAACGTCAAACTCCGCATACGGGCATTCGTTAAAACTTCGGAATCAATCCGATGGCGTCGATGATGTAACGGTTAGCGTTTCGAAATTTTATTTTCAAGTTCGCGGGTTTGTACCACATCAAAACTGTGCATTTTAAGGGCAAAATCTCCTTTGTACGCCTGTCTTAAGAGGGGGAATAAAGCTTTGTCCCTTGCCGTAGATTTACTACATGTAAGATATACTCAAACCTTAAAGAAGTCTATGAACTGAATTCAAATTGCCTGTTTCACCGCTCGAGTAATATTTAATTTTTCTGCTAGATGGCGAAAGGAACTTATCGAAATTTGCGTGGTCAGACGGAAGAGCAGATCCAATGTCCTGAGCCTCGGAAAATAAGGCATACAAGAATAGAATTGATAGGAAGTATCTACATTGGGTTTTGTGTAACTTCAAAATGTCAGTTCATAGAATCCCAGGTTGATCACAATCGGAGTTGACTGTATATTTGCATATTTTCGAGAGTTTTTCACGTACCGCCCAGTCACCTGCCAATTCAACTTTAGCGCACATATCAGCGTTAAAGGCGTATTCGGTTTGGCTGGTGCGAAGTATCTGGATATTCTCCAGGCCAAAATCGAACTCTTTGTTCTCGTAGCCTTCGCAGCGGTGTATGTTTTCCAGTCGGAAAAGGAAGCCTCTTGGGATGGCCATAGGGATGGCACGAGGTACACCGAGCTGCAACACAACAGTACAAAATATAACTAGCCAGAGATAATTAATTCATCCGTACACGTATTTTAAACAATTTAGTTCAAAATGATTGGTGGGAGATTGGAAAATTGATGGGAAATGCGATTTGCGGGATTCCTAGACACTGAAATGTCTCTTTATGGACTCTGATAAGTCGTATAATTTTGGTACATTAAAATTAATAATTATTTCACCCTATTTATTCACCTCTTTAGCATTCGATGTTGTTTTGTTGTATATTTTATGTTCGATTTAATTCAAATGGGAACATTTTAATTTTGGGAGATGAGCTTGAGCTAGAAACTTGGAGTTCCAAAACTTTCCCTTAGTACTGTTGAAAGTACAAGCTTCAACCATTAATGTCACAAATGCTTTGCTTTTGAATGTTCGGCGATTCGATCACAAAATAACAATAATGAGAAAACCCTGTTATGACAAATTAATTACGTCAATACGATGTGCAGTGACTTTCGTTTATGTCGTATTTCCTAAGGTGTAATACCATACATAAGTCAGTTTACAGCAGCATAACCACAATAGTGAAGCTCCTATATTCAATTATTCTTATATTCAATTGTGAGATATCCTCCTTTCTCTTTTTAATTTTATTCCTGTACTATAATGCTGAGAGCAAAAAGTGTGGGAATCACATCAACATTATGGCCTCCAAAAAATCCGTGTATAAGTTTGTTTTGAGTTTGAACAAAATTCAGAATTATGGTCTATTAGTACTGCTCCATAGATGGTTAAAACTTGTTCGGATTCTGAGGAGATACCCGCAATTTAGTACACGAAAATAAGAATGTCTGCCTGGCCGGTGAATGTATTGTCACGAATAACTGAGATTAGTAGCTTTTGAGCCCCCCTGCCCGTCAATATCAATAATTTAATATGACATCCGTTAAAGTTTTATTTATAATTGCGAGATTTCGTGGTATGCGATATGGACGCTTTGCTTTAGTAGCGAAATGAAAATAAACAGACCCGGGAACTATAAGTGCATTCATTTCGAACACAATTTTTGTGAGGAGAAAGGCAAAGTCCCACGTCATTAGCAATATTAGGTGGTTCAGGCGGTGTATTCGTAACTAGAGAATTGAAAATCTTTCTTGTCCGTAGACGTTGAACTGGTCGTATCGTGGAGTGGTGCATGTTATTCTTCGTGTCGAAAGGGATCGCGTTAGCAGATTTTTATTGAATTGTGTTAAGAGCAGTACGTCAAGTACAGGAGGGGAATAATAACGTTTGTTTCCATTTTCAAAATTATTAAATCATATTAAATGTGATACTATTTCACTGACGTCTGCCTGTGCCTTAAGTAACCAATGCTACACAAGAATATATTCATAAGTAATATCACAGCACGATACATTTTATCTTAAAACTACACAATTGAAGATAAAGATTTTTCCTTCCAATGAAATTTGTTATTAATAATTAATGCTTTCACCAAGGCAATGTGCATTTAAAAAAAAGATAGTAGTTTTTGCACAATATTGCTTGCAATATGTGCAATATTAAAGAAATAGTGGGGCTACAGAATGGCACAGACTTTCTCATAGTATTTTTTAATTTCCTTGGTTTAGACTGCCTTTACGATCCCCATCCTCTTGCCAGCTGCCATCTATTGCTCTCCAAAATTACATTTTTCAAACTTGTCTCGCCTTTTCGGTTTCCTAATAGTAGAACCAAAATATTACTGTAAGGATATTTCAGAAGAGTAAAACCTCGTTCTAAATGGCAATTTTCAGTAAAAATGTTGAACTGATTTTATGAAAATGGCGTTTAACCGTTACTGTAAACGCAAAAATTGAAGCTCTTTTCACAGAAATCTATTGAATTTACGAAAAACTTCATTTGCAGTCGTTTGAAGCACTTCTACTCGCAAATACAAGAATGCATACAAATCGATGGAAAAGTGCGTATTAACAATGTCAGAGATAAATTTGTGTAATTTTTGAAAAGCAACAACGATAGAATACACCAAAATGAACTTTACGTCATACTAAACAATGCAATTAGCACTATCCATTGGAAAAGTTTGAAGAAAATATTTTGAGCCGTTTTTCAGAAATTGGTATTTCAGCGTTTCAGAAAATTTAGAAATTTTAGCTCATTTTCACAGAACTGTTGAGTTTTCCAGAATTTTTTAATGACATTTTTTAAAGTACATGTACTAATCGCGCACTTTTTCTTGATACTCCACAGCGGGGGGTGCGGGAAGAGGCGGGTTGTATCTACGTCACGACAGTGCAGGGCTATCAACTTTATTGACAGAAAACTCGGCGTAATAACTAGTCTTGGAGTAGATATGGAGACTTGGAGTAGTCTATGAGAGACAATGGAAGATTTTTTTAAATTCTGAAGAAATAATTAATAGTTATAGAAATAATTGAGTAACAAGAAGGAACATGGTACGCACAGGTCGATAGGAAAAGAGACCCAAAACTAGGAAGTCCGCATTGGAAAGGAAGAAGGTGGGCAGCACTGCAAACAGGTCCGTGACGTTTCGAGTGGAGCTCATATTTTCTACCGGGCCGTGCTATGCCGGGCTAAGCGAGGACTAGGGAGCTCGAGGATCAAGAAAAAGTTCGAGCATAGTACTCATAAATACAATAATGAGAAGAAATCGCCTCTAATGTAAATATTACCGACGTGACAGACAAGTAAAAAATACATTTATACACATATTTTTGTAATTTTTGACAAAACATACATGCATAAAAATACATAATTTTTGAAAATTTTGACAAAACAAAAAAAAAGCAATATGACGTCTGTGTCATCGTATAGTGTACATTTAGCTACAAAAAACTTAACCACTACAAAACTACTCCACCACAAAAAATTTAAAGAAAAAAATAGAGCCGTTTTTGATAAAATCTAGTTTTTGTTAGTTTTTAAAATTGCAAATATTAAACGCACTATTCAACGAAAACAATTAAAATTTTCAAAAAAATCTACATGATCGTGATGAAAGAAATTTTTATGAACAGCAAATTCATTTCAAAAAATCTTTCTTGAATTTTGTTGTAGGAAGACGCCGAAAAAATTCAAACTTTTGCAATACTCGAAAATTCAGAGTTAACCGTGAAACTGGGACCTATGACACATTTATAAGTGTATTTTTCTCTATTTTTACAAGAAATTTTTATAAAATTGAGGCGTTTTTGGATAAATTTTGAAAATGTTGGGAGGGGGGCTTTATGTAAAGTACCCCCAAATTGTAAAGAATGTTTTCAAATTTTCAAAGCTTCAACTAAAGCCAGAAGTTTATCTAATTTAGGAAAAAACGTACATGTGGTTCAGGCGTTAGTATTGTCACCGACGGACGGACATTTTGGAAAAAAGAAAAAACCAAACTATTTTTCAGTGTCAGGGGACCCGGGTGTATTTCCTTTGAAAGCTCGAAATCAATTTTCCGCAGTATTACATAACTTTCTCTATACCGTATATACGTATGTATACGAGAAAGTAACTAGAGTTGCTACAGAATGGCACAGATTTTCTCGTAGAAATTTTTTTCTAATTTTTCTAGATGTGGTCTGGCTCATTTTTCTTGCCAGCTGCCATCTATCGTCGCCCAAAGTACTTGTTTTTGATATTTTCTCAACTTTTTGCTTTCCTAATAGCACAACCGAAATATTACTTCACGAGTATTAAGAGAAAAACCTCGTCCTAAATAGAAATTTTCATAGACAAATTTGAAGCTGTTTTTAAGAAAATTGCGGTTAAGCAGTACTGTAAATGCGAAGTTTAATGATCTTTTTACAAATTACAAAACTTTATTTGTTTGACTTGTGTCTCCGTCATTAATATTTACATTAACGTCAATTTGTTCACATTATTGTATTTATGATTACATGTTCTTTTAATAATGTTATATAAAGTGTGGGTACATTCTTTTGCTTTTTAAAAGAATTACACAAATATACTTTTTTTGGAGTATCTCTCATGCCAATATCATGCTCATATTCAGCAATTTGTTTAACACTATTGCCCTTGCGTGTTAAAGTGCTTCAAATTACTTCCAATTAAGTTTCTATGAAACTGAAACATTTCTGTGAAAGCTTCAAATCTCGCATTTACAGGGGCACTTAAACACAATTTTCTTAAAAACGATTCCAAATTTTTCAATGAAAATTTCCATATAGGATGAGCTTTTACTCTTCTTTAAGAAATGTTTCGGTTCTACTATGAGGAAATCGAAACATTGAGAAAACTTGTAAAAAATGTACTTTGGACGGCGATAGGTGGCTGATAGCAAGAGTATGTGGTAAGTCCGAATGGCTAGACCAGACGAAAGAAAATAGAGAATTAATGCTTGAGTCATTTCCATTCCGTAACACGTCTAGTTTATTAATAAAATGTGTTCATCAAAAACATCTTAAATAAAGGTCAAGTTCAATTTTGCGAAAATATGAGTATCTTTTGTGTAATTTAGCGTCAAACATAGTTGCCCGCTTCGAATTACCTGGACTTTGTGAACGTAATTTGAGTTGTGTTAGGAGGCAGCTGGATGCTACCTACGTAAGTTAGAATTTATATATTATTTGATAATTCTTTGTTCGTTTCTTACATTCGAACTTTTGTCACACGTTTACAAATTATTCTTTTAGAAATTATTTAAAACCTGTATGATAAATCATATTTTTTGTCCGTTTTGCGAGGAATGTATGTCTTTCAAAAAGCATCACAATGCATTGATAATAAAGTCCTCTTTCTTATTTTAAAACTGAATTATTGATTTATTAAATTATTGAATTTCCTGCCAATTCATCATGGGTTCGACACACAGCATACACTCCTTACCTGTTGCATGTGGACGTGTAATTCTATACAGAATCACGATTCCTGGAAGTTCTATTGATTAGAATCAATTATTAGATTGATGGCAACTACAATGAATTATCAGCCTTTTTCAGCAATAAGAATTTAACATCCATTCTCATTATATTCTACATATTTTAATTTATTCTTATTATACATTACAGTTCTATCAAATTTATGTGAAACTTTCACTTTAAACATTGAAACACCGTATGGGTTTTACTATAGTTTGTAAGCTTTCGTTCGTAATCTTGATCAATGGCTTCTCGGCTGACGAGCAGAATATTGTCCTTGGTGTGCCAATTCTTGCGTGCTTTCCTAAATTAAAAATAGTTCTAGAACGTCCTCAACGATTGCTATAATTGGACTTAAAATTACCGCAATTTTAACTCGCGGTCGCGCCTTTCCCTATCTGTGTTTCGCACGAAACACGTACTCGCGATTGACTTTATTCATCTACTTATTGGAAAATTCTTCCATCTACAGAGCTACCCTAATGTATATCTCCTCGAAATATGCAGTCTGTTTAATACCAACTTCCAACCTTTATATTAATAAAAATTTCCAATTACAATTTAATATCACAATTTACACAAATTTCGAATTAAACAAATTGCCGGCTTACTATCATCTACATAATACCCAGCCTATGTTGAAAACCCGCTCGCACCTCACCAACCGCTTACGTGTGCTAGCTACGAAATTTTTCTAGAGTGAATTCATGCGTCCTTTCTAAAGATCACGACCATCCAACGCCCTCTTCACACCTTGTGCTTATGATGTGTTCGTGTGGTTATAATGTGTGTGTGTGTGTGCTTATAATGTGGTCGTGTCCACTTACACAACGTTCTGACATCAAGCATGGAATATTGACTTGTTGATCCGTTGTCCTAACAACGCGTATTCTTTGACTGAAAACGATACAATATTCCAATGCTAAATGTTGATTGTATCATTAAAAACTGATTCCAAGGTTCTTGGCTCATCACAGTATTGATGCATTTTCTTTCAAGGAATCCGGAAACCTTAAATGAAATTAGCACTTTTGGGTTTTCTCTGTTAAAAAGAAGATTTAAATGTAAAATTAAAAAAATACTAGACTTCAGGAAATATCAGATTGGAATGCGACATTGGCATTCTGCTCGGTGAGATGACAGCTGTAGTTGTGTGTGTGTTCTTTCATGCACGTGTGTTGTCGCGGAAGGCCTTGTCAGTCTGCTGACCACAGACCGAGGACGCCACACCTAATGTTCTACAATTTGTAATGAGTTTTACAAAGAATAATGACAGATGTTTAATTCGGAGAGAGATTTCGTATTAAATAGTATTACGTAATCATAACTAAGGGCGAGAAAATATGCTGTTTTAACTCCACTAGTTATTTGCGCGACATATTTAAATGCATATATTTCAGGCTTTGTACAGAAGTGGTTCGAAGTCAGATATTTTCGTGTGTTTTCTTTCAAAAGGAAAGTGAATTAAACCATGTCATTACTATAATACCAACGTAATATTGCGAAAGTCTTCTGATAAAATTGTTTTCACTTGTATATATTTATTTCCTGTAACTTTATTCGAGCACATGAACTTAGTAAACAGGGCTGAAAGTTGTCGCATCTTATAACAATGCTTTTTTATTAATTAATTAATTAATTAATTAATCGTCAAAAACAGTTAAAAACTGTGTGTGACTTGCTAGGGCTACGAGTAGAAGTGAATTCTGGTCACTCTTTCACAATTCTGTGATCCCTACCCCAAGCCATATACTAGTTGAATATTGAATGCAGAAAGAAATGAGCGTTTTTTTTTCAAAGATTGTAAACAAAATATTCCCTCCGATGTAATAAAATATATTTTCAAGAGTAAATCAGCTATAGATTTGGGCTCTTATCCGTCATCATGTCCTTCGTGAAGGAATAATACTTCCTCCCGCGACAACAAAGAGAACGATACTTTGAATAACTAAACTGAATTCTAGAAGACGTGCACAGATAATGAAGTTACATATATGTCCAGAGGCAAAACAAGGAGCCATCTTAGCATTTACTGAAGTACATGTTGGTTCTCTCGTTTAATATTTATTAATATAACGTTTAAAATGTTTTATGATAGTAGTAGGAAAATGTAAAATGAAGATTATATAAATAAATGTTATCTGTTGCTAACTATATGTTTGTTCAACGCATATGCTTAGTTTAAAGCGCGTTATTTGCTATTTTAAGTGCATATTGAAACGTCTCTTATTTATTTTATTTAATTACTAATAATAAAAACGTCAATCGTAACCAATTTCCGAATTTATAAACAATTTGGGCGCCAGGAAAAGGTTACACTTGAATTCCTGATTATCGATTACTCTCTTCAGATGTATTACAAATAAATGCAATCCGCTAGCTCGGTCGACGGGTTCTTGTGAAATAATTCTTGCTACTTACTCCGCAACCAATTACTCAATCTGCCATCCATACGGAGTGGCGAGGAATCTGAAAATAATTCTAAAATGTCTACTTTAGGATTGCACGTAATGGCAAATGAGGATCAGCTTTCTTTCAAACTATGAATTACAATTTATTATGCATGCTAAAATGTGTTAACTATTATAAATTATTACAATTTATAGTTAGGTCATGACCATTTTCTCGTTATTGCAATAACAGCGTTATAGACCCTTTTATCCTTTCTTGCCTCTTGGCGCGCACGTTGCTCGATGTTGCTTCGTAGAATAATCCAATCTTCCTTCTTGTCGAAGTCCACGATGATCAGCGGCCAAGTCGAAACTTCCTCCAACCACTTCACAAACACTGCCTATACTCTTCATCTTGCGCCTCAGGTGGGCACCTATTTCAAACTGATTATTTTTTTCCAAGTCGGAATAATAGCCTTCTAATATTTTTTTCTATCACCTAACCTGGCAATTCCCAATTCGCTGGTAAAATTTCTAAGTCGAGTGTCGTAACTTTACCGCGAAAATACTCACTTCATAAGTTCACTTTCCAGTTTACTCATGAAAATATTAGAAGTCCGAGCTTGCAATGGTACAACACGTGAATTTTACAAGCTCCAGTTGCACACCTAATGCGGAAATATTCTAAGTTCAAGTTCAATGTTCACTCTCACGAAATATTACAAGTCCCGATTTGATAATTAATCTCAGGAAAAACCGCATAAGCGATCCGCTCACCACCACGACACGACTCGGAATGCCCTAATTCCCCATCTGATCCACCCTTCAAAGCTCGCTGTGTTTTTTCTCCTCTTGTTTTTTTCGCGTTGCTATGGTGTACCCTCTGCGTATCTGCACCACAGAAATCCACGTCTCAGGACGAACTCGCGTTGCTATGGTGTCATCTGCACCATAGAAATCCACGTCTCAGGACGAACTCGCGTTGCTATGGTGTCATCTGTATATCTGCACTATAGAAATCCACTTCTCAGGACGAACTCGCGTTGCTATGGTGTACCCTCTGCGTATCTGCACCATACAAAACCCACGTCTTTTGCAATACTTTGACCTTTATTTGCCTAAACAAACAAAAATGTCCCTCATTTTTGATATGTCACAATATATTGTCAATTTTGTGTGTATGAGTGCATGCATATTTTAAATTTTTTAAAGCATAAAGTTCGGGATCTACTGATAAGGTACTACATCCTCTACTACAAACTCACGAATTTCCCTTAACTGAAGGCAAACATTTGCTTTTTAAACTATGGAGAATGGTATTGTAAATGCAAGTATTCACTCTATAGTATAATTGTACAGTTTTTGTAGAAAGAGATCATTCTGATTACGCTATTGGTGCATCAGTGTGGGAAATGTGGAGTTTTTCTAGAACTTTAACACCTAATAAACAACGACATTACTGTTGAAAAAAGCCTATGCTATTTACGTAAATAGAGATTTTTCTTTGTTTGCACTTGAAATTGATTACTGATAAAAATCTTGCTTTTATGTCTTAATTAATTATTCTAGTAGAATTCAAAATGAAACAAACAAAATATGGATGGAGAATCGAATTATCTAGCTACAAATACGATATTGAGAATTGTGATGGGAAAGAAAATACTGTAGTTGATGCATTTTCAAAAGTATGTTATACTTTAAAAGGATATGATTTACCTACTTTAAAATGTTAACAGTTATCTTATAAAACAAATCTTCAAATGAGGTGATGTTCAATTTTTCGAAAATATGAACATTTTGTTGTGTAATTTGACGTGAAACATAGTCACCCGCTTCGAATTTCCTGCGTTTCGTGAACATAATTTAAGAAGTGCTTGGAGGAAGTTGGATATTTTGAGAATCCCGTCTCATTGTTTAATTTAATATTAATTGACTTAATATAGGTATAAGTTTTCCAACCTAATTTTCTACGATTTTTAATATTAAGTTGCAATGTAAAGGCATACGTGGGCCTTACATATGTTGCGGGTCATCTGCGTGAAGTGTAATATCGAAGTTATTAATTAGGAATATTTATTGCTTTGAGTGTTTCATACAGGGGCAAATATGAAAGAAAAAGTTTAGAAAATGTAGTACCATAATTTTGTACGAACGTTTATTACAATAATTTGATATTATCATCTTACGCGGTGTTGGCCTACTATGCAGAAATGAGTATTTGAGATGTGTGTTCCGAGAAGTTCATTGTTGGCAACATCAATGGGGGAGAGATAACGTAAGGCGGGTTCATTTATTTCTGAAATTCCTCCTTGTTTAAAGAATTTAGTTCAATTTCTGAAATTCTCCTTGTTTATTTGTATTTACTTAAAAGCCTTCACTTAAAGGAAAATGAAACATTAAAGAATGAACTTAGAATATCTTGGAGACACGGCAAAAATATTTTGTGGTTTACTAGTTAATTCTGTGTGTTAACGGACATGAATCAAACACGTAACGGTAATGTTAATACCTTTGCGAGCCTTTCTGATTCTTAATCCACTTTGGTTCGGTAAAGTCAAACATTATGCTATTACATCAGTTTCGTCTTGAAGTACTTTACCACCCTAGTGTGGTAATGAAGAACATTACCACACTAGGGCGGTAAAGTAATGGCGTACTTTGCTACTCTTCTTTTGAAAATATGTTGGACTTGTTCGACTTGCAACCTTCACTTTTCCTCTATAAAACGCATATAACTGACTACAATTACTGATATGTATATTTTTAGTAATATTGTACTCTTTAACATAGAGTTGTGGGTCCAGAGACTACTTGGTTTCTCCTTCCCTGACTTGCCAGAAAAGTAAGCAATCGAAACTTTTTCTGATATGAAATTAACTTTTTTTCCATACCAATCTTTAAAAATTAAACACTCACGCTCATATTTCTTTCTTGATTTGTTGAGTAACAATGTTTCTATTTGCAGCATTTGCAAACTATTTCTATGTATTTCCTATTCCGAACTATATTCACTTATGTCAAGTGTGTTTCAATTGTTCTTCTTGTTGAGAATGGTGTCACTGTTAGTGCCACTTATAGGAGAAAAAATGTGAATACTAAATGAAGGCGTATGCCGAAATTTCACATTAAACCTAACAAATTTTTACAAAATGGATTAAACGTTGTACGATATTCGTGTCGTAATATCTTATTACAGTACTCAATTGGCTAAGGCCTAACGGCCTCGTTTGGCAATTTGCCAATCGCGTATTGTAATCAGATGCTTTGCGACACTTACATCGTAAATAACTATTTTGCCTGCGCGGACATTTTGAATACTTTATGCCCGCTCTAATACCAACACAACAAATACAACATTTCTAAGAATTCAATTTATTGAAGTTAAGATACAAAAAAATACACTAAATATTTAGCATAATGCTCAAATTAGTGAAACAACTCGTTATAAACCTTATTTTGCTTATTTGATATGCGGTATAATATTAATATTGTACTATTTTCCTCGTTTTCTGTATAAAATTAATTTAAAAAAAGTAATGATTGGAAAAAAATATAGTCGGTTAACAAAAAAATTAGGGCTGATAATAATATAGTATACACTGTATATTATAAAATATAATAATCTTACAGGCGAAGACGACAAACAAAAAGAATCCAAAGTTCAATTAAATATGAATTAATTAATAAAAAATAAAAGCTAACGAAACTAAACATAATACTATTTACTAATATCTACCAACTTCCTACGTTTCTCGGCGACAATTCAATTGAAATGAAATCTAAAAGAATAATAAACTACAGACACTAATTGCAGTTAATATGTTTACCACTCCACGTGTTCCGTATATACAAAAACGCAAATTGTTCATATAAGCTTTTCTTCCTCCCTTTTATCAAAACACCCGCTCGTAGTTCCCCACTTTCCGACTACTTATTGTAGTCTCTCTCCGTTCGTCATTTTCAATATAACTTCCTGATAACTTCCTTGAATGGTATTAAAATTTAATCATACCTTGATAACGTCGACTTGAGTATAAATTCCCTATATGTATAAACAATCTATATAGTCCAACATAATTCTTTAACCATAATATTTCTTAATCCATAATACTTTCACAAACGATCATATTCTTCCATCACAGTGTCCAATCACAAAACAATTTTATTTTCTGTTGGCTCACAAGTTTGATCATTTTCTTTGTTGATCCCCGTTCGTCTGCCCATTCGTTTCGTTGTCATGACATCCATCTCACATATTCTATGCCTTCAGCAGGCCTTGCCATTATTACAATAGATTCATTTATTACAATACATAACCCTCACTAAGGGGCACTGAAGTATGTGCTGTTTAGAACCTCTAGTTTATTAAAAGTGATTTTTCTTAGGCATTTTTAAAGTAAACATTTTTATTTTATTTTTAAGCGTAATTTTACTCTTATACGAGTCTATTTCTTATTGATCTTTCTGGAAAATCACACGAAACTCGTGTTGTAACAATAAAGTATGCAACTAATTTAAATGTTAAGCTTCATTGCATAAGTACACATTTATAAAACGAGCGACCTTGGGAGCAAGTGTTCATGTTTGCTCCATTACAACAAAGCAACACTATAAAAGAGTTGCAAGTGTTATTTTTTGTATAATTGCATTGTAAATTTATAAGGGAGTGAAAGTTAATTTTTGGAAACATCTGTGTTATGTCATGGGTATTTGGCATCAATGCGAAAAAATGGTCGGCTGTGCGGTTTGCCGTCTTCCCCCATATTTTTGCTGCGTTTCAGGCACCTGTGAGATTTACCGCCACTGTCCCATGATTCGCTTGCTGCAATTGGCTAAATGGGTGATGACGAAATTATTCATGCTATAAACGGCTAATACTCATAGTCTGTACCATAAAATGTCATATTAAGAACGATTTCTTGCAACCAAAAATGTCATGTATAATGCTGGCACACACAACTCAATAAAGATCACCACAAATTCTTTTAATTAAGTTATAGCATGTTTCCCCGCATTAATTACGAACTCTAGCGTAATATATAAAGAGTTAGGGATCTATAATCTGATAATGTTTGTGAAGCTGCACAGTCACTATCAGAGATGACTGATTTAAAAACTTGAGGTATCGGTTTACTATTTAAATTGAATCTCTCTCCCTTACGACCTGCTGGAAACGAGTGCTAAAACATTGGTATTTGCATATTTTTAGCACTTCAACATTTTACATAAATTATTTTGTTTCTCTTAATGCTTATTAAAACGTGAAAAAGATGTTTGGCAAGGATAACATATAACTCCATTATTGTTTTTATATTTAAAAACCTATTCAAAAATATGAAGATGTAAAAAAGGCGTATAAATTATTAAATATAGTCATACCAATAACCGAATGTTTTACTGACGATTTATTGAAAATAGTTTAATTACTGTTATGATTATATTTGTACTGTACTTATGCCCTCAGTTTATTGCTTGACAGAATGCTTGTCTTGTTTGCTTTTACTGAATAAAATGTAAACTTTATTACCCGGAATACGAATGTTTTAAGTACATTTTAACTTTATTTCTCGAGAAATTGATGCTCAGAAGTGGCCTTTTTTCATTGAAACAACTGAAATACATTTTTAATAAAACTAAAAGTAACTTAACTAGCATAGAAATGTCGATCACAAACATTTCTGTAGTGATTTTTCTTCTATAAGAATGTGGCGTATGTGATATTCATATTCCATTTTTTATTGTCAATCGTCAATAATAACTTTTTTATTAATTATGCAAACTCAACAAAATCCATCTTCAAAATCCATCTATGAAGTTTTGTTTAATAGAAGAATTTTTCACCGTGATAATTAAAGATCTAAAAACCTAGAGAAGAATTTTGTAAAATATTCGTACAAAGCATTTTATAATCCTCATTTAACACTCAAGTACTTTAAAATAACACTACTAGCAAAACTTACCCGCGAACATGTAGTAAACGTAATCCACAAAGCAGAAAACAGCAGAGAAACGGAGAGTGTTTTTTGAAGAGCTATCATTGTGGTGAACTGCATTACAAGTGAATGTAAAATGTGATAAGAGGACTTTATAGGTTTTATGCGCCAAGGTCTTCTACAATAGCGGGACGCACGCGATCTTGCTTTCTCTCGATATGCGACCACAAGCGACATTTGCTGTTGGAGCACGCGAGCTACATTGTTCACTTCAGAAACGAAATCCCTTTTTTCAACCATACGAGTTCATGTTTTGAACTTCAATTTAATTTGAATTTATCATAAAAAAAGTAAGGACTATGTGACGTATGGGGGAAAGGAAATTATATGCGCAACTTTTTTTCAGCTCCAAAATTTCTACTGTTCTCTCATACACTGAAGTGAAAAAACCCATGGGATAGAAAAATGCAAATATACAGATGGCAGTTGTATCGCGTGCAAAATGTATGAAAGGGTAGCGCATTATGACAGCATTCATTAGTATTCAAATAACTCGTGTGAAAAGGTTTTTGACGTGTTATGGCCGCACGATGGGAATTAACAGGTTGAATGCGGAACAGTAGTTGGAGTTAGTCACACAAAACACTCCATTTAGGAAATTGTGGATCTCGGAATATCGAATTCCCTAACAGTCAAGAGTGTGCCGAGAATACCTAATTACAGGCTTAACGTCTTACCACGGCCCCGCAGTGGCCCACGACTTTCACCCAATAACCTAGAGAAGCGGCGTAGCGTTTGCGTTGTGCGTTTGCGAGTGCTACAGATAACGCTGAGAGAAATAACCGCTGAAACATTCACAGCATACCACAAAATTTAAAATTAAAGCAGAAATAGATAATTTGTCGAAATAAGTGTAACATTACATGTCGATAATTAACACGACAATCACATTCAACAGCAACAGAATGTAAACAAAAAGCAATAATCAGAATACATATTTGGTATTATTAATACATTATCTGACGTAACATTGCGGCGATATTCGCGTTTAGCTGATTTTTGGTTCCTTGCAGCTTATTGATAAGGTTAATTTCCTTTAAAAATTTAAACACATTTTCAATGTAGTGTTTATTGTTAAGGATTTGTGAGATAGTGAGAGGTATTTCATTTTTTGCGGATATCGTTGTAAATGGAACAGAGCAATAATATATGTGGTATAGAGAGGGCAGATTGGTATTGGTCACATTTTTTTGCATTTTTTGTTGTTAGTAAATGCTGATGGGTAAGTTTGGAATGGCCAATTCTTAAACAGTTCAGCATAGTAAGATAATTTCTCTTGTGAAGGTAAGGAAGGTGGTCATCGAAGTTCCTTTTCCTGATCTGATGTAATTGGTTTGGTGATTTGGTCCATTCAGTATTCCGAAGATCCTTGTTTCTTTGATGAAGTTATTTTTTGATGTCATTGTGGGAAACTGGATGCTCTTCAATAGGTGAGTTAATAGTCTTATGATGCTTCATCAGCTAATATATTACCGATAATACCTCGGTGCGATGGGATCCAAATAAGAATTATTTCCTTGTTGATGTGTAATAAATCATAGTATAAGTTAGCTATTTCATTTACAATAGGTTCCTGGTTTTCGGTATTACTTAAGCTTACTAGCACACTTTTGGAATCTGTAAAAATAACAAATGTCTTCGGTTTGTTCTTGAATATATTTATAGGCGAGAAGAATGGCATACGCTTCACAGAAAAAAATAGAGCAATAATCACCTTGACTGTACTAGTGTTTCTTTTATTTGTACTGTACAGCCAGCTCCAATCTTTTTACGGGAGCCATCGGTGAAGTTGTGTGTATATCTATTGTATTTGTTGTAGATTTCGTTGAAGTAAGCTTAGTAAATTACCATGTTAGTCTCTTTTTTGGGAAGATCATTGAGGCTGATGTTGATTTTTGTTAGGGATGGAATCCATGAATGTCTTTTTTTAATTATGGTAGTTCGAGCAGTAGGAAATCGAAATGGATTTCTTCAAGATACCGGATCAGGAGATAATAAACTGGTTTCGGAGAATACTTTTTCTGTGTGTACTTATCATAATATTTTCTGGAGAAAACATTCTTATAAACAGGGTTATTAGGAGTGAATGATATTTCGCTGGCATTTGAAAAACACAGTTTTCTTCTTCTGATATTAAGAGGTTCTTCATTGGATTTCACAAAAATGCCCGAAATTGGACTCGTTCTATTGGCTAATCTTAATCCGACTAAGTGGGCTGGATTAATACTATTTAATATTGTTGGCTTAACTGACTGGTAAATAATTGGTACATAGTCTATCTTAGAACGAATAAGAGCTTTGTTATGTTGAGAGTATAAGATTTCTGTCGGCTCCCCACGAAGCTGATGAAATGGCTTTTATTATATTCATTCTTCGAAGGTATTCAGCTTTTAAATTCTCGGTATGTGGTATCCATGTTAGTGTTCTATCAAATAATATTTTAGTTGGTAATATTTCCCTGTATCTGTCAAAGTTAGCATCTCGGAATTTCCATCTTGGAGAATAGTTAGTGCAAGCAGACATTAAGGTATTATTGAAGTAAGATATGAGAATGGGAAAATGGTCACTTCCATGCAAGTCTTCTGTAGTACTTCAATCCAATTTAGAAGCAATTAAAGAACATATAGTTAAATCAATAGCACTTTCAAATCAGAACCTTTCATGTGTATTATTAAGGTGGGTGTATTGATTTTCGTTAAATATCAATATATTGTGACGCACTGGGATTTAAGAATACAGACGACTGATTCTAAGATAAAATATTTACATATATGTACACAATAATTTATAAGTTAAATTTACAAGCATTAAACAAAAATCTCTCCCAACCTTTTTTCCCCTTAGTCGCGAAAACCACCGACTGTCCCTAGGCCTAGCCCAGTGCCCCTGCTGTAACGCAGGTGAGCAACGCGTGGTGCGATGCTGTCGGACACTGAGTCCCTTAACGACCGTTATTCATGGCTTGACGCCAAAACGGTCTTCGCCTGGAATACCGCGTGCTATCGTAGCACTGGAGATATCACTCAGTCTTTCGACTCTCGACATATCCCGCGTGGGCGCAGTCGACGCCGCTTTAAGTACTCTGTGGGCTCGCCCCTCCCCTCGGCGCTTCCATGCTGTCGGGCGTCCAAAAGGCTCGACGACCAGCCTTCTCCAGGGCTCTTGCACCATCATTCCAGACTCACCACTTGTTGCGGCAGTATCCGCGCAGTCAAAACGCGCGCCAAAGAGGTGGCGCGGAGCGGCGGCTACGAGAGTCTACGAGGCAGCAGACCGGCGAGAAGACGGGCCAATGGATTGATTAATTTTTTCGTGTTTCCGGGCGCGTCAACTGCTTCGGTCATTAGTCCCGTTAGTGTAGGGCATGTTTTTTCTCGGGAGATGGCGGTGATCTTCCCCCGCTGAATGGCGAGATCCGGCGCCGACCTACCGTCGGCTAGTGGGGTTTACCTTAACCAGGACTCTCCCACCAACGGGGCACCGCCCCAGTCGGGACAAACTCTAAGCTCTCGACCGGTCTCCCGGAATATGTGGTAGTGTAGTGCATGTTAGTGTAAGTGTGTGTGTAAGGGGAGAGGATAGGACAAGGAATGGGAAGAACAGATCGCGCGCGGTCCGTGGCCCGTTTGTTAGGGTACTGCTCCAGCATTCGCCTAGTGTTGATCGGAGAAACCACGGAGAACTACCGATCAGAGCAGCCGGCCGCTAGAATTCTCCTCCAGACAGCAACTGAATTCGACCTAGCTGAAAAGCTAGTGTCGCAAATCCTGCCGCCGTGGGGAGTGGGAACCTAGGACCTCCCGGTCAGAGGCGCTGCAGTGGCATCAGTTGATGCACTGAGCTACCGCTCCCGGTACGGGCCAATGGAGAGGCAGCCGCCAGCGAGCGAAGCGACAGCGCGTCGCGGTATAAAACCGACCGCCGCCAGCGGAGCAGCAAAAGAAAGTGATGTGTGAGAGATCGAGTGACGTGATTAGATAAGTTGTAAATTGTGTTGACCCGGAAGTGATTTAGGATTCTCGGAAGTTGGTATTGTCTTAGCACGTATTACGGACATCTGGCTAATTGGTACTTTTGATTTGGATTTTGGTTGACTCTTTTTGGTTCACTGGATTTTGTTCACTGCTGTATGAGATTGACTGACTTTGAATAAAACATTGTTATAGTTATCCGACGCGTTTTCTATACATAACACCACTAACCTTTCTGAATAGGCTATTTTAGAGCGGGACTTTCCTGACCCCCCTCCCCCTGGAGTCCCTCTATTCAGCGCGTCGCCTCCACGTCCCAGGCGCGCAAATCTGGATAGCGCATGCAAACTGCCCCCAACCAACAGTATCCACCTCAAGCGCGGAGGTGTAACTGTTTCTTCCCGCCCGACTGACTAGAACGCGTTGCTGGACACTACAATATTTGGATCTTCTAATATTTTTTATAATCTTTCTTCTACTGTCATCTTCATAAGATCCCCACTTTAGGCTGTGACCATTAAAGTCACCTACCATAATAAAGGGTGTAGGTAAGTGATCTATGATTTTTAATATTTCATTTTCTGTGAAATTATAACTATTGGGGAGGTAGATATTACAGATACTCAAATATTTTCTTCCCATGTTAATTTTGACTGCTGTACATTCAATATGGGTGTTTATTTAAATTTCATCTGCTTGATCAGTAGATTTTTATATATAGCGATATTCTTGGATTATTTATATTCGTTAGGTACACAGAATAATTTTTTAATTGTGTTACCACTCTTTCTCAGTTATTAGTTTCCTGTAAGCATATTAAATTTGGATTATATTTGTTAACAAGAATTAATAGATTTTCTCTTTGAGGCTTAAATCCATTGATATTTCATCGTAATATGCTTTCAACCATTGTTAGTTAATATTTAATTTAAGGGGGAAGATATTTTAAGTTGTATAACTAGAGAACTCTGATACATTACTTTCAATGTGTTTTTGTAATTTATTTTTTAGATTTGTAAAGCTTTTCTACATATTTTTATCCTTCAATATTGTATATATTCTTTCTAACATTTGGATCAGTTGAGTTACATCAGGGGTAAATTCTAGAGCTATTTCAATTACCTCAGTACTGTTTTTAGTTTTTTCAAGAAAACTCTTCATTTGAATAAAATTTAAGGGATATTTGTTGTTTGGATCCAATAATATTTCCTTCAGAGGGGCCAGTTGTGTATCCAGTTTTTGAGATTCTTCAATATTACTACTTTCTAGTTGTGACTTTTTATAATTCTTCTCGTTTTCTTTTGCAGAGAGGTCATTAGTGAAATGTTTTTCTGGTTCTGATGGGGGTTCAATAGGTGGGCCTGAGGTTGTTGATGATGAGGATATAGGTCATGTATTAAGTTATTTGTGGGTGGGGGTTCTTCAATTGTGGGGTTTGAAGAGCAGGAAAGTCAACAGATTGAGGTTGGGTTAATATAGGAACATTATTATTGACCTCAAGCTCCTTCTTCCAAGTGTTGTCTTCACTCTCTTTTGTGTGAATAGTTTCTTCAATTTCGGTGGATAAGTCAGATGGTGGAGTTATTTTGAGGTGATATACACATCAGTAGAGGGAGGTATTACTTTTTCATTGATGGCATCTGCAGGTTGAGTATTTGCTATAGAAGAGGGACTTTGGTTATGTTGTTGAATAACTTCACTTTCCATTTCATTTCCATTGAGTTTATTGGGACAAAACTGAGCTATATGTCCTCCTTGATTTCAAATAAAATTAGCCATGATTTCAGTAGAAAAGTATATGCAGTATGATGTATTGTCAAAATAAACAACATTTGGATCAGGTAATTTGTTTAGATTTTCAGGTTCTACGCACACTTGTCTTCTTCTCTTTTTTAAAATTTATTTTCTTCCTGTTCAACATACATACATGATTTTCAGGGTTGTGAATAAAAACATACATAACGTTTGGTTTATTTCCTAACTGTAGGTGCGCTGAATGGGTGCGTTCAATGTTTTTGGTTTATGTTGAAAAATTTTAATTATTTTTGAAAGAACATTGAAATTACAGAGAATGATCGTTGATATGATTATTCGATGGAGGATATATCATGAGGCCAATTTCCTGCTGATTTATGGTGGTCGGAATCTGTCTTTAGGGAAGCGTGAATTTATACGTATGTTCAGTTTTGCTGTGCGTCCAAGGTTGAATATGGAGGCGCTGGGAGATGTGGAGAGTGATGAAAAGAAATCTTGTCTTCTGAAGCTCATAATATGCGAGAAGCCCGGTTCTGATATTTCTGCTTTTATGAATGAGATCTTGGAGGATGTAGTAATTTTCCTTTTAGTGAGTTCCTTTTCAATTATAACATGTGGTATGATAAGGCACACGTTGGATATAATTACCCTTTAAAATTGGCTAATAAGTGGTCTAACACTGAGTACATGATTCTTTATAAGGATTGTTTTGTTTTTATCAGTGAATTTGTCCGCAATGGCTTGACTAGATCTAAAGATGCATATTCGGCTGTTAGATATGTGTGAAACAAATCTAATATTACTAGCGTCAACAATAGAGGCAACTTTGCTAATATAATCTTTAACTGAAAGTCCTTCTTGAGCTTCGATTACAATTGCTTGTTTTTAGATGGAAAGGAATATGATGTAGCACCTGCATTGAACTTCTTTATCTTGTTGTGAATCCGTCCTGTTGGGGATTATGTCTCCCCTATGGTCAGGAGAATCCACTTTTCTTGGTGGTATAGCTGCGTCTGCAGCTATACGTGAAATTCAACGTGATGATATACTGTGTTTTGTTTTGTTACAGTATTAGAAACAAACTCGTATAGTTTAACCAAGTTAGGTAAATCACTCGTGTTCCGTTACCAGACCACTGTTCACAGTACGACCTACTCGTACGGCGTCTGTAAGTGAACTCCAGAAAGAACGTTCCTAACATGCCTAATTACTTTGGTCTGGCCTAGATTTTCTGTCGTGCCTCATACTTTTGCCAGCTGGCATCTATCCCCGGTCAAAGTACGTTTTTTTAAAATTTCTCAGTTTTCCAATTTACTAATACTAGAACAGAAACATTACTTTAAGAATATTAAAGAAAGTAAAACCTCGTCCTAATGGCAATTTTTATTGAAACATTTGGAGCCGTTTTTAAGAAAATGGCGTTTAAGCGTTACTGTAAATAGGAAAATTGAAGCTTTATCTCTGGAAATGTTTGAGGTTTTGAAAAACTTCATTGAAAGTCATTTGCAGCACATTAACTTACGAATGCAATAGCGTTTCAAATCGCTTCAAGTATGCATATTAACGTCATATTTGAAAAAGAGCAAACAAACAGAAAAAAGACAGCAAAATTAATTTCAGATCATGGTAAATAGTGCAATTAGAACTAGCCGTACGAAAAGTTTGAAGAAAAATACAGCCATACAGACAGGCTCGCACGGACAGAAGGAGGTTTTGAAAAAATACTTTTCCGGTATCAGGGGACCTTGAAACGCGTATTTCCTGTGGAATCTCGAAATTTATTTTTCGCAGCATAACATAATTTTCTGTATACTACCTTTATTACTCCGTATATACGTTCGTATACGAGAAAATTAAAAATCGAGGTCATGAATCGCAATGTGAAGCACAAACCGATTAGGGTAAGAAACAAATTTGAAGAGCTCACTGAAGATCACGCACCAGGTCCAGTGGAGAAACAGCTTCGTCTGTTGTATGCCGTAATTGTACTGCTGAGAGTTCTGCTACATTCAGAAAATGTACTGACCTGCATTCAAAAAATGAAAGCTAACACTGAAAAAGCCGTAGAAAAATGTGAATACAGCTATTAATTGACAGACAATAATGACAGCAGATAATGCCGTCATCTGCCAATGCTTACAGATCTCTGATACATCTCCTAAATTATTATGTATTATTTCATAGATACCAACTGAAGGAAGAAAAACCGTACTGAGTAGTCCTGAGGAAAGTACACAGTTCAAGAGATATCTCATAAATATCTAAATATATTGAAGCGAAGGGTCATAATGCGAGGCAAGTATGCAAAATAAAGCACAGAAACACGAAATAGCTATTACCAATATTCTTCATTGGTCGATTTTGAATAACATTTAAAAAAATTTCTGGATACTTTACGTGAAGTCCCTCGCGCGCACGCGCACACACGCGCACGCGCACGCACGCGCGCGCACGCACACACACACACACACACACACACACACACACACACATACACACACACGTGTGTGTGTATACGAGCGTACACGAACGTCTACGAACGTGTGTGTGTGTGTGTGTGTGTGTGAGTGAGTTTGTGTGTATATGTATAAATAGATTTTGGTTTGTTCGAGATCGATAAACTCTGACACGATTTATTTGATCGATCTCCATGAAAGTTGGCTCGCCTACGTGTTTTCCATGGCGAAGCTTTTCGTGGTATTTATTTTGTTGACCTTAGCGTATAGGACGCTTAAGAGAATAGTGTAGGTTCGTTGAAATCCCTGATTTTTCAAAAATTGAAAATAATGATTTTTTCCGGGGTTTTGCTACATCTGCAATTGTAAAGATACAATTTTATCTTAATAAAATGTGTTCATCAATAAGACATCTTCAAACAAGGTCATATTCAATTTTTGGAAAATATGAGTATATTTTGTATAATTTGGCGTCAAATATACAAAAAGTTGGTAAATCCAAATGTAAAATCTAAAAAGAAATTCCTCTAACATGTGGTGTAGCCAGAATGATGTTTTGGGGGCCTTTGATACCGAAAAATCCATTGACGGCCGAACGTCTGTCCGTCCAGTGTTCGTCCGTCTGCCTATGGACAACGCTTGCGGCTAAACCGTTCAGCCAATTTTCTTCAAAATTGATTTTCCCCAATCGATCCGGCTAATGTCGCGGCCACTTGAATTTGAAACCGATAATTTAATTTTCAAGGGAAGTTTAAACGAAGCCCCTTGCACTTTTTCAAAATCTTCAAAATAATAAGTTAGTACAAATTTCTTTGTCCGTTTCTTACATTTAGGCTTTTCTTATAATCTTTAATCATTTCAAATTATTCTTTTAGAAATTATTTAAAAACTATTTTAAATTGCGTCCTTTAATTAAGTTAAATGTAAAAACGAATAGATAATTTTGCTTTGCTTAAAAGATGTGGGAATGAATATTAATATACTTATATATTGTGGGAATGAATATTAATTGTTATATGTATTAATATAATTAACACATAAAAACCGAGTAATTTTGATGAAAATAAAAATTTTGTTTAATAATTTCATTTTTCTATCCATTTTTCATTTTCTTGCTGGCGGTATCCAGAATGCTAATTGCAACACGTGTATCCCATACGAATTAGCGGTCATTGTTGTGTGATGTAATCCATGCCGCACTGATAACAGAAGGCGATAATGACGGCTGCCTTTCGTTCGCGTTAATATAAACTAATAATTTCATTGACGACTAAAATACGCTTTGTGCATGGTTGGTACATTTATGTATAACGTGAATACACTGAATTCAATGGCAGAAAGCCGTTTTTGTTAAAGCATTTGAATTAAAACAAGTGGTGCTAAAACAGCACAGACTTTCTCGCCTTTAGTAATCGTTGTGTAGTACTCTTTACACCACAATTTCTCTCCGAATTCTCACATCTCAGACATCATTTTTTGTAAAACCCATTTCAAATCGTAGAACATTTGGTGCAAAAATGAAATAGTTTCAAGCAATAGAATTTTTCTTCAAAACTTTAAATGCAAATATATTCTTGACTTTGAATTCGTTGTGTAAGGTATGCAGTATGTTCACGAACATATCCGATGCGTTTTTTAGCCCTACAATATTCTGCATAGAAATACGAGAAAGTAAAATAATTAAAAGCTAATAAATAATACGATACTGATTGCGTTGGCAAACAAATGCAAATAGATCGAAACATATATAATAGTAATTATTAAACACTATAGTATTGTAATATTCTCAAAAAATATAAAAGTATTAGTTCGCTCCAAATTTTTTCTTTAAATTTTCTCCACATATGTAAAAAGGGAGGTAAAAATATGGTGCTCGTCCAATTTTTGGGTATCGATCGCTTTTCCGAAAATCTCAAAAAAAAAAAAAAAATTAACACTACAAAATTGAAGATAGAGATTTTTGCCGCAGACAAAGTCTGTTGTACATAGTTAGCTCTTCAAGAAAGGTAATAATAAATACTTTATTTTGTAAAAGTAAGTAGTTTTCGTGTAATTTCTATTTGAAAGTAAAGAAGCATATGTAGGTGTCCCACCATGTATGGGCCACGAGATAAATTATTCGGAGAACAGTAATGGATCAAAAGGACATGCAAAATAATTTTTTAAAATTTTCATTACAATTTACTGTTCAAAATTCCAATATTCATTTGATTTTATTCTATTCTTCAATTTGTGTTCCCGCTCCTTATTTCCTGCGCTTTGTGAACGTAATATATGTAGATACATTATTTTTCAACACTTTGCCAGATGACATTAAACGATTGAATGCATTGCATAACTGTTTCTATAAAATTAGAGACACTACTGAACATCAAAAGCATAGTAACATTAATTTTAACAGCGATATTTAAAGTATTATTTACTCTTTGGACTGTATAATTCTAAACAACCTGTAACAGGTACCGCCGCTTCTGGGTCATTGACCCTCGTCTCGATCAGGTTTTTCGTCCAGTTTGCCTGATTCTTTGAGCAAATGCTGAGATGGCAACTTTTTTTGCTTCTGGTCATAAATTTAACTTCATTATCTGTGCACGTATTTTATAATTCAGTGAGAAATATAGTTATTTAAATTATCGTTCTCCATGTTGTCGCGGTAGGAAGAATTATGCCTTCATGAAGGACATGATGAAGGATAAGAACCCAAATTTATTGCTGATTTGCCTTTGCAAATAGTTATTACACTGGAGCTAATTCTTCTTATCAATTCTTGCCAACAAGGCTCATTTCTACCTGTATGCAGAATTCACGTTTTATATGGATTAGAGTACGGATCACAGATTTTTGAAAACGTGCAGACAGTAAATTTGTACTAACATTTTAACTCTAATTTTATGTTACCACTGTATGCTGTTCACTTCTCCCCATAGTACGTCACACATAGTGTTTAACTGATTTTGACGTAAAATAAATAAATAAAATGTAATTTGAGATGCTGCTGTCTCCGCTGCCGCTGTCTCCGCCGCCGGTAGATCGTATTATTTGTTAACTTTTCATTATTTTACTTTCTCGCGTAGTGCTTACGCAGAATATTAAAAAGGTAAAATACGCATTGGTTGTGTTTGTGAATACACAGAAAACATTATACAGTGAATTCAATGCCGGAAATGTATTTTCATATATTGATAAATTGAAAAAATTAATTTTTTTCGGTGTTTTCCTACAACTACAATTGTGAAGATCCATTTTTTCGCAATAAAATATGTTCATCAAAAATCTTGAAATGAGATCATGTTAAATTTTACAAAAATACGAGTGTTTTTTGAGTAATTTGGCGACAAAAATAGTCGACAGTTCCCAATTTACTGCGCTTCCTGAACGTAACATGAATAGTGATGCTAAACAGTTGGATGCTACATGAAGTGCTTTCGTCTCGTTTTAGTTTCAACAAAACCAAAGAACTTCTATATTAGATTCTTTTAATCATACATTATTAACAATAGTGCTACGAACGTGTTGTAACCTTGTTGTTACAAACTTAAGATTTCGACTTGTTCAGCTCCGGACAGTGCGTTAATCTTGATTTCTGAAAATTACGTAACTAATAAACATTTTATATGTTCACATGGCAATGAATGTTTATTATTGTTGTGAGGTAAATATTTATTACACAGCTCTATTGTACTGAAGTATTTGTACATAAACATTTATCAAATCCGTTGTACTGAAGCATCAGTACACTACATAAGTTAGAATTTGTATATTATTTCATATTTCTTTGTTCGTTTCTTTTTCAAGTTTTTATTATGAGTTTTAAAATTAATCCTTTAGAAATAATTTCAAACCTATTATAAATTGCGTTCTTTAATTGAATTAAATGTGAAAAGGAATAGATGATTTCGCTTTGCTTAATAAGATGTGGGAATAAAAAGTAATGCATGTAAAAACCGAGTAATTTTGATGAATAATAAATATATTAAATTTAATTATTATGTTTTTCTATCCACTTTCATTTTCTTTCTAGCGGTGTCAACAAATAAACTAATAGATTTACTTACGGCTAAAATACGCATCGTGCATTGTTGGTACATTTATATATGACATAAATACACTGGATTCAACAGGACTTACTTTAACTCCTAGGCTGAGAGCCAGTAATTCCGTTTACGATGAATTTCGCAGCAGATTGTTTTATAAATTACTCTTCAGAATGCCTGGTGAGTAATGTTATATACCATTTAATATCATATAATCTAAAAAAATTTACTCCTTATTGAATAAAAGAAAAAATACATTAACCATATAATTTCTTCAATAACTTAAAGAAAACTATGGCCGCGAAAATTTTCCATAAGACCCTGTACTAATTTAAACTTCTTTTATTTAACACTTAACCCCGTTAGGGCCAAATTGTTTCTTACTGTCTTGAACAGAGTTATTACTTTAATTTAAAGTATATTTTTGGGATACTTCTCCGTGGTCGATACAACGAACATACTACCTTTAATTTTTATTTTCCTGCGCTTAGTTTGAGGCGGTGTCAATATATAAAAAAAAGATAATAAATTAACTTAACACTGGAACGACCGAAGCCGTCATTTTGACGGCTACAACATATTCAAATAATGTTATGTTTATTAAAATGAACAGTAGGTCATTGTGATTACTTGAATTTAAATTTATTTATTATGTAAAGCATATGTGAAAATTTCGAAAATATTCATCTACTCGAAATTGTTATAGTGATCGATTTATCTTAAACCCCGGATAGCCGTCAAATTGACTGTTTCCCAATGACTGCTAAACAGTGCGCTCGGTGTGTCAACTAGTTTCGTTTGTATCATATCTCTCTCCCAAGAAACCATGTAAGCTCTCTTTGTTGAAAAGTATTACTGATCATAGTATCTGAAGTGTGGATGTTAGAAGTCGGTAATCAAATTAAACTGTCTTGGAACTGTTACCTTACGACCAAAGGCAACTCACGAGTGAGCAGCCAGAATTTTTGTAATTATTTTGAATGTCAATTGCATGTATTCTAATTACTGTGTTGACATTATTAGCCAAGCGCAAAGGAGGGCACTCTGCGTGGAAGAGAATCGCTGCTTCAATGGGCGCGGTCGACTCCGTTGTGATGAACTGCGCTAGTTGTTGATAACACTTTGGCAAATTAAAAAGGACATACAATACATAAAAAAGATCAAGGCAACATAGAAACAATCAAAACAGGAGAATGCCAAAAAAGGCCTTTTATTGCCGAAGAGATAATGTGCGATTGCGTAAGTAGAACGACTTACGTAATCGCAATTCACAAGAATCAAAAATAGTTTGTAAGTTTGTAAAACCGCGATGTGTGTTCAATTTTTGTTTGCTGTAAAGGGGACTTCAACCGATGATAGTTTCCTACAGATTATTTAACAATGCTTGTCAAACAAAGGGACACTTTATGTTGGCACGAGAGTCGAAATGAAATTTGACTTTTTCCAAGGGGTATGGTTATGTCTTTACCAACATTTTTAAGCGCTTACGTGGAAGGTAACTATTTGATTGACGTTTAAGGTAAATAAGTAGGAATATTTTCGGGGAGAATCTTGAATGATTTAAAAAAAATGTAGATTTCCTATCACAATGAATGAAATATGTGTTGTTCTGAAAAAAAAAATGCTGACATTAGAAAATCTTCGCGTACTGCAATTAACCTCTTTGCCATAAAAGGTTCATGGTCTACGTCATTCAGGCAAAAAGCTATTTCATAACAATGTTCAGTTGCATATTCTATTGACTTTTCATATTGTAACGCTGGGCATATATTTCCTGTTTGATTTATATCTTGTCAATTTCCTCTTGAATGTCACATACAATAGTGGCAAATTCAAAAGAAAGGTAGCTGTACATCACGACGACACATTATCATACATATTGTTAAAACCATGTGCCACCATTGACCGAACACAAAAGCATCACTGCTCGAGAATTCCTGAAGCCGTATTCTGCAGTAGTTCCATGTTTAAAAATGAGTATGTTTAAACATCGCATTGTTGAAGGGTCAGAATCGTGTCTGTTTTGCACTTGTTGGAACGCGAGCGTGGACATGCGTTTGTATGTGTAAGTATGCGTGCATGCACGTGAGCAATGATGGTCTGTGTGTTTCCACTTCAACGGGTTACGTTAAATAAAAAATATCTTAGAGCTGAAGAAATTGAAGGTACGTGACCGTAAGACGTGTTTACAATGCAAGCCCTGTTTACTCACTGTGCCCAGCGTACTGCGTCGTCTAGCGTGGGAGACTGAGGTGACGTGAAACTGTCTCATTCACCAGTATTTCACTGTAAAAGAACTTTGTCAAAGATCTTTTATAAAAGAAATAGGACAGTGTAATAGCCAATATTTTTAAAAAGATTTCTTTTATAAAATTTCTTCGATAAAATGTAGTCTGGAGCGTCCAAGGTTTATCATACATTTGGTAACATGGCGTCCGATTTAGGGGTATTGCTTCAACCAAAGTTTAGTTGCAGAATGCGAGCAATTACAATGTTGATATAATACTGTCCATCCGGACTATAAAAGTAAAATCAAACGAATTGACGCTTAGAGAGCACATTTTTCTGGGAAGTGGAAAATAAGGGGTTTGGAAAATGGCCTCTTCAGAAAGATAATTTTTTTAAACATCTAAATCAGGGGTCTCAATTTCGAAAGGAGGAGGAACGGCAAAGAAAGGGGAATGTTTCCTCATCTGTCCTCAAATAATTCATTTTGAAGTTCTTTAATTAATACTTCAGAATGTGCGACCCATAACCTCACCATGGATGAATACCATAGCGTTTTTCTAAGTTTCCCTCAAAAGTTTCCTCTTTACTTTTTCCTTCATCAGCATTAAACATAGATTATTTATTATAAAACACAAAGTAGCACAAACACAACTATTTGTGCGTCATCCATCGTTAATCGCAAGCAAAGCTTCATAAAATATTGGACAAAATGTAATACGTTCGTCAAATTTCTTTGTCAAAGTTCAAAGAACTTCCACAAAGGTCCTCATCAAAGAGATATGTCAAATATCTTTTACAGTGTAATGCCGACCATTCACCGGTCTGCAGGCCGCCTCTCGGCGAGCGCCTGGTTCTGCACTTGATTGAGTAAGCCCTTGGCGACTGACCCAGTAAACACTACAAGCCCCTGAAGCAGTGTTGGTAGTAAACATTACACACAGTCTGATTAGATGGAACATTCATGCCAATGTATGTATGTTATACAAAAAGTAATTACATAATAATAAGACCAACACACTACATGGAATCATTTTTGATTGCCTTGGACAAATATCAATATTATTTGTTTTTGGTTGAGGACACTTACCTACGTAAATATGAAATACAAACGGCGATCTCTTTTTGAAGCCAAATATCAATTGCTCTCTGGTTAACTGTGGAATGTTTTCTATAATTTCCTTTAATGTGCTCATGGAAGGCGCACTTAACCTATAGACATTCATCGAAGAAGAAAGGCAATAAGTTAAGGAATCTATTGAGGTTTTGAAAAACTTCATTTGAAGCACTTACACTCACAAATGTAATATTGTATACAAATCGATGGAAATCTGTATATTAACGCCGTGAGATATTTGTTAAAAAAATTACACTTGTGTAAGTTTTGAAAAAACAAAAGAATATTGCCTTTATGCGTCATATTACCTTTACGTCATATTAAACGGTGCAAATAGCACTATCCGTTGGAAAAATGTGCAGAAAAAATTTGGAGCCGTTTTTGAGAAAATAGCGTTTGGAGATTTCTGAAAATGCGAAATTTTGAGCTCTTTTTTACAGAAAACTGTTGAGTTTTTGAGAAACCATATAGACATCATTTAAAACACATGTACTCGAAAATGCAATAATGTGAACAAATTGCCACTAATGTAAATACTAACGACGTGCAAGGCCAGTCAATAAATTACATTTTTGTAATTTTTGCAAAAACATAAGTATAGAGCAAAATGTCTTCTATGTCATTTCTAGGGCTCGGATAATTATTTAAAAACATATTTTCTTAACGGACGTCTGGCAAGTCCAATCAACGATATATTCACGTTTCATATCGATTAGTGTCTAAACACGTTGACGTTTTAGAACACGGCGACGACGCAGTCCATAGCTACTCGTGTGTTGGTTTTCAGCGCGAGTACCGCAGAGAACAGAAAGAACGTTATATTTGTAAACTGATTCGATTAGCAGGTCATATCGCAAGCCTACTTCGCCACCTTCAGATATCTCCCTTGACCTTCACCAGAAACTACACGCACCAGCTCAGGGGGGCTGTTGACATTTTGCACCCGATTATCACATTCGAACCTCCGCCCTTCTTTGTAAATTATCTCTTTGGGCCGAAAATTTAAAGTAAAATCGTGATGTGGCTCTGAAGCTTTTGGATGAAACCTTATGGGACAGTGGTAAAACTGAGTGATAATTTAGCACAGACAAGTACGACTTTTTAGAGCAGTCTAGCAATATCGCTTGGGGTAAGAACATCTTAAGTGGAATTTATATATTTTAATTAAAAATTCCGAAGGACAAAACCTCTCTGACATGAGAGTAAAACTGAAGTACTTCCCAGAAGAATTCGAACACTTACCTAGACATGAAAAAACGCTTCTTTGCCAGGGACGTAAAACAAATGTGGCTTATACTCAGTGTTTTAGAATCTTAAAATCGTACATCCACGTCGTGTCATCAAACCCATATTTGGAAGTTTAATATCCAAACCCCAAAACAGTTCTTATTACTTGAATCCGTGATCGCCAAAGTATTGAGCCTCAGACATCTAATTTTTTAATTGATTTGTGTTGTTCTATGTTTTGTGTCGACATTCCTATATGAAAATTAAGCAATCCAGTGCTACGTGAATTCCTGTAAAAATATCCACATGAAACAATTCCATACGAATCTACAATAAGAAAAAATGTCCCCAATTTGTTTATGAAAACAATGAATACCGTTCACTGGAAACTGGCAATGGCCCCATCTGGATATCAACTGACGAAACAACTGATTTGCAAGGAAATCATATTCGGAACGTTGTAATAGGTTTATTGAACAGTTAAAAGTGTAAGTCTACTTTGTTAACTTGCGAAGTGTTACCCAAAGCGAAGCAACCATCAACCTGTTATCGCAAAACTGTAATCCATTCAAAGGGATGTTTGTGGCGTGATGGAGTTAAACACAGTAACGTCTTCCTTCTGGTAATAATGCAGTGCCCCACACGTGTAAGGTAGCAGAAGCCCTGCAGGTGTTGTATCCAAAATTACTACTTCTAACCTGACTTGTGCATACATTGTGTTGTCGGAACTGATTAGATCTCAGGTTAATAAAGTTGACGCATTGATTTCCAATACAAAAAATGGCTTAACGAGATGGGGCACCTGGTTTGATTCTATGAGCTACAAAGATCAACATTTTTATTTTATACCCACAAGTTATATCAATTTGATTCTAATGCTGCAACACCCATAGGCATATCAAAGCAATTGCTTATTCTGAGAAGCTGAAAAATTATATTGGCCCATTTTTCAGTGAGCACTACAATTAAATATTTACAGACGCCTTCTCTCAAACTTTCCGACAGCCTGAAGTTGCCCAATCAATTATTCTTTAAAAACTGTTCAGTTATCATTCAAGAATCAACAGGGGATCTAGTGAAGATAAAGAGATCTCCCGTTCAGAGAAAACCCCGGATTCTAAACAATTTGTGATAATAATGCAGCGCTCTGAGGGGGCAATTCTGTCACACTCGATTATTGACTACACGCCAGAGGATCTGTGAGAGTTTAAAAACGCACTAGTGACTTCGTGTGATCTAGAACGCTCTTTTAGAGAACACAAGGCTATTTTACAGGATAAAGGGAAAAGTTTCATGGCTGAAAATTTGAAACCAATTGTTTCTTGTTGTTACAGAGATAGTTGAAAATAATAGAATTATGTGAAATATAATGTTCAACTTTATAATGTCTTTATATTACTGAAACAGAACAATATACACTAAAATAAAAGTATTTTAATACAAACGAATTGACATTATGGTTTTATTGCTTTGCATTCCTATTGTGAATTTGATATCTTTGACACATGGAGTACGTTTCTCTAATAAAAACCTAAGTGCAATGAATTTCACGTTATTATTGTTTTCGTAATAAGTGCACCAGGACAGCGGGGTGAGCAATCTTTGTGATAGCGTAGTGCGGTCGGGCTAGACTTTCAGATTCGAAAGACCCGTGTTCAAATCCTAGCAACGTTAGCATGTTTTATCTCCACATATACTAGTGTAAAGACAGAATTATGTAATGCTGCAGGAGAAAATGTCGAAATTTCCGTAGAAAAACGTCTCTTGCATGTTGCTAATTCGAAAAAAGTGGATTGTTGATCGTGTTCGTATATTACTTTTTACACACAGGGCTGTCAAAACGATTGTTTTGAACCTGAAAAAGTGTTTTTCGAAAAACCTCTTCGTCAGTCCGTCTGCGTATGGATACTTCTTGAGCCTAAAGTAAACAGGATTTCCACCAAACTGGATATTCCTTTAACGATCTGGCTGATGTCACGAATCCTCGAATTTGAAACGAATCTTTTAATTTTGACGGTACTTTACATCGAAAGCCATCATATTTTCCAAATTTTCTCAAAAAGAGCTCCAATTGTTTTTCTATAAATCTATTCCTCGATGCAAAAGACGTTTAAAAATGTACGTCCAATTTTGGGCGAACAATGTGAATTTTCGAAAATTGCAAACAAATATTAACATTGCCGAAAAACAATATTGACGCAAGAGATTTTAGAGATTTTTTTTGCATTATGAATTCTGTTTTTAAAACTAGATCTTGAATTATTGTAGATTAAACACTCTGGCTTTTTAAGAACTGTAAATGCAAATGTTTCACTTTCTTATTGCGTTGGGAAGGAGGAAGTTCAGCTGTGTAGCTGGTGGTGTAAGGGAAACGGGTGAGGCATGTTGATTTTAAGAACCCGAGATCGAAAATAATTGCTGCTGAAATAAATATTTTTGCAAGTTCACGTAGTCCGTATTGTATATTGCGTAGCTATTACAAATAAGCTGTGACAGTAGAAGCAGCACTACTTTTGCTGCACTAGTTGACTGTTGAAGCAGCACTAGTTTTGTCTAAATAGTATGTATAGACACACAGTCTAAGTAATATGTATAGTAAGATAAACTTTATTTAGGTGGGTAAACTTTGATTGACCATTCTTTTTCATTGCCTAAAAGTCAAACTTTAAGAAACTGAGATCAGTGTCGTAATAAGAGTTATTATGATACTTATATCCAGTGCTTTATTTTTAAAATTTTAGGTGCTGGAACGTTCCTCAAATTAATTATTAATGTAATAGCAATAGTTATTTATAAATAATATAATTTAATAATTATTCCGAAGGTAACGGAACGCCGTTCCGTCGCGTTCCGGCACAAATTAAGCCCTGCGTATATCTATCCTTCATTAATACCAAAATAATAATTTGCGTACTGCAAGTAGTATTAGAACAAACCCATGGCATAAGAACTGTCAACATAAGTACCGTCAAATATCATCATTCGTAGGACAACGAGTCAAATTTAAACAAAAATTATAGTTCACTTGAATTTTGACAATTTGCGTCTAACTTTCAATGATATTCAAATCGCAACATTGTATTACAATATTCAATTGGTTATCAATTTCGGCTTAAGAGCATTGTTTGATAATTCACCAATTTTGTATTGTAATAAGATAAATCAACGTTTTATTGATAATTTTACTTTTCAAAATTTTCATTAATTTGCATGTTTATATATATTTATTACATGTAATTGCATGTTTATTAAATAAGGTGACATTATATGAAGCAAGAAACATTGTTTTTCATTTGATAATTCAACTTCATCAATCACTCACAATTACTTTAATTTTCTCTGCTTGTCGGTTTTTGTTTTAATCGCAGACCTCTGATGAAGACATGAATCAATAGCATCTTAGATTTTTCAGTGTTTTACAAATAATAACGTGAATAAATGCTTGTATTGATTGGATTTGTTTTATAATAACCTGGAAAAAGATGCGTTTTCTATAGGTTATTGGGATGTTGAAAACATCGAACTAGTAAACACAATGTTAAACGGTGATAATTATCATTGATTACTTGATATTTTCCTTAGAGGTAGGTTTTATCTGTTAAACTGTTTCAACGATTGAACATTAGATACCTCGAATGTCCCGTTTTCTTTTGATAAACCGCTACGTCCTTCCAGTACAGATGGTCGTGCCAAATTCAAGGTTTCGGGAGGTTCATAGAGTGGAGAGTCCAACAAACCACCTTCGAACTCTGACGATATTTGTGGGAATGATTGGTGTGATTTGTTAGATTTGTGGGATTTGTGAGAAATGTAGTCTGTGTTGGGAAGATAATATACCTTGACCACCAAGTTCGTTCTGTGTATTTTTACAGGAAAATTGTACGGCATTGATATTTACTAAACTGTAAACATAAACAATAAATCTCTTTGAATTGTTTTAACAAGTTTTTTTGTTTTATTTTAGTAGTAACAACTCGTTTTACCAAGTACGTATCTTTGTTATATTTTAAGATGCTGCAATAATTGAATTTTAGAAGTATTATTTTCAACTATTTAGGAATTCACGAAATTTGATTGAAATGTTTGCCAATCTAAAAAATGTATAAATTATATTAAATATAATTATTAATATTTTTTAAAATATGTATTAACAATGAGAGTCTCCCAGAACCGAAAATAGCGAATTAACAATTTTGCAACAATTTATAATTTTATAAACAAATTCGAAATAAGTGTTTGAAATGCTTGGAAGGCTCCGCAAATTGTGCCTGAAATGAACATCTCAAAATAGCAGTTTGACAGGAGTTACAAATCGATTACTAAAAGTTAGAATAATTGTTGCTAAAATAATAAATATTTACTGGTCTATTTACTGGACCAGATGTTCTACCAGGAAAGAAGGCTCTGTTAATTGTAAGAATTATGTCTTAGGTCTCTTTCGTATTCCAGAGATGGAAGAGAAGTAAAACATTTAGTTTTGTAATTTCTAGACTCGTACGATATTACAATATAAAACATTTTTTCTATGGTACAAAATGTTATAAATGTATTAATTTATCATTTTATATAGTTTATAATATATGTAGTACAGGATGATGAATTATGTATTTCAAATTATTAAAAACTCTACCCGTGCGATAGGACAAGGGGGTTGATGAGTTGGGCCATTGTTTGTTATCAATTTTATTGTTATCAATTTTGTTTAGCATATACGTTTCTATTATATAATGATGAAATAATTCCAAATGTTTATTGAGCTTAATAAATATGCTTTACATTAGAATTTGTAAGAAACTTAAATGGCATTCCAATAAGCATTAAATGAATTATTTCCCATTTAATACATATTTTGTGCTTTCATATGTAATTCTGGAATGTAAACTTTTTGCTTTGTATAGTATTTTCATTGCTATCTTGTAAATGCACTGCAGGTCCATTTACATTATTAGAGTTTCCAATTAATAACCTTTCACTATTGTGTAGTAATAATTCACAGAGTAAAAAGAATTGATAAAAATTATTTTAGTTTTTTATTTGTATTCTATATTGATTTTAAATTACATTTTTAATATTTTAAAAAATTGTATTGTTTGGTTTTGTCTCTCTAAAATTATTTTCAATTAATCGATTGATTGTTACTTTTCAACCCATTAATAGATTAATTGAAATTGTGTTTCTTGCGATTATAATAAATCAATTACAAATGATTGAAAGAGTTTTGCGGTCACAACACGACTTTAAATCCCGTAGTTGCGTTGAGCGACCGAAATAAATGAATGAATGAATAAATGAATAAAATACTGCCGATACCGGCCGATACTGGCGAGGACAGCCGATAAAGAGCGATTCATGGGGGGCTCTTGTGCATCGTATCCGACCTAAACCAATGAGCTTCAATACCAGTAATAATAAGTAATATTTAATGGTAAAGAACGTGGAAATCGGACACTCTGAAATAACTACAATCTATAGCACTTATAAGTTCAGAATTGCCAAAACATTTCAGGTAAGTTTGCACAAAGTTGGGCACATTGTGTTAATAAATACGTGAGATTTTAAAAATCGTTTCAATCTTAAACTATGGTTTAATTAATAACGAACATATTTAATATCAAATTATTTAATGCATTGCACAGTAGCTGATGCATATATTAAATATAATAGTATTGTAATGTATAATTTGTGTCAGAAGGGGTGGTCGTGGTTGTAAACAAATTGAGCATTATGAATGTGAATGAACTACAGAGCACTCTAACGGCTTGATATAGAAGTTTTTGATACTGGCAAGAGGTGTGATGCCGTCCATGCTCGGTGCGTGGCGCCCCTAGTGACTATTTCCGTACTACGAGGTGAAGCTTCCAGAGGTGCGAAACAATTACGATGGTGCGTGCTTTGAAAGATACGTGGAATAATCCATGGAATGAGATTTCAAACACATCTTTATATTATGAATGTCATTTGGGCAAGCCAAAAGTCGACTTCATGAGACGTGGTATCTAAATACGATCTAACATATGGAATGTAAGTATAGATAGATAGAAATTTATTCTACAATTGGGCAAATGATGCCCGGTGGCAGAATGCAAAATTACAATTACAAATAAAATAATATATAAAAAATAAATATAAACAAACAAATTGACTGTCATTTCCTATATATGCAGATGGCATTTACATTCCTATACTAAACATTAAAATGCATACACACTAGCATATAAATGAATAAACTTACATATTACACAAATATACATACATACAAACATATACGCGTATATACATAGAGAGACGAAGGAACCCTCACCTACACACCAATCAGAACTTATTCAGTCATATTCAGAAGAAATGAAATCACTTCACTTCACTTCACTTCACTGCACTGCATATAACTTTATCTAAATATTAATTGTTCAATACTTTTTCTGTAGACTATGCATAATCGCACCTTTCACTTCACTTCACTTCACTTCACTTCACTATACGTTTTCACCCTACTGACTAATTTCCTATATTTTTTTTCTAAACCCTCGCGCTGAGCAAGGAAAGGGCTCAAAAACTGCCGCAGGCAAATCGTTCCAATCTACTATAGTTCTGTTTACGAAGGAGAATTTCCCTACGTCCGTTCTTTGTATTCTTGTTCTAATTTTATATTTATGATCAAATCTATTTAAATAATCTGGTTTATCTAGCCTTCCCCGAATTTCCTGCCATGCGGAGCAACCAACGTAAGATTTATACAGCGCGCAAAGTCGTGCCCTCTGCCTCCGGCGTTCTAATGATTCCCAATGCGCAGGTGTGTTCTTCCGAAATGTATATTTTGCCGCTCTGTTTCGTATCCTCTCTAAGCTCTTTTTAAGTCCTATTCTGTACGGATCCAAACAACTGGCTCCGTATTCCATTACCGGCCTGACAAGCGAGGTATACGCGATTTCCTTTGCTTTCGTATTACATTTTTTAAGATTTCTCATGCCGAAGTGCAAAGACCTCCAAGCTTTACCCACTACATAGTTCGTTTGTTTCTCCCACCCCAATTTACAATCCAGGAGAATGCCAAGGTATTTACAGCTCGAGACTCTCGGAACTACGTCATTACCTAGCTGATAAGATATTGTATGAAAAGCTCTGGCCCTACAAAATGTGATCGCTTTACTTTTCTTTCCATTTATAGTCATTTTATTAGCTATTGCCCAATCGTTAATTTTATTTAAATCGTCCTGTAGTTGAATCATATCGTGCTGATCTGCAATTTCCCTATATAATATACAGTCGTCGGTGAAGAGTCGAATTTTTGACGTTATATTTCGCGATAAATCATTTACAAAGATAAGAAACAGCAGTGGACCTATGACACTGCCCTGAGGAACCCCGGAAGTAATGTTACCCTTTTCCGATAAGTGCTGTCCAATTCGGACTTTTTGATTTCTATCGCGAAGAAATTCATTTATCCATGCTATTACCCGCCTGTCAATTTTAGCATCAATAAGTTTCAGTATCAATATGTTATGCGGCACGACATCAAATGCTTTAGCAAAATCAATAACTATTGCATCCACTCTTCCCCCTACATCAATTACTTCCGACAAGTCTTGAATAAGGGAAATAATCTGACTCTCACACGAAAATCCATTTCTGAAGCCGTGCTGTCCATGAAATAACCATTCTGATTGATCCAAATGATTTCTAATCGAATTAGATAATAATTTTTCAAACAATTTACAGACTACTGACGTAAGACTAACTGGCCTATAATTTTGCACTTCACATTTTGGTCCATTTTTGAAAATTGGCACTATTAAGGCAGATTTCCAATCATCCGGTACACTTTCGTTGTTGATTGATATATTGAAAAGTCTGACCAAATATAATATTATTGTTTCCCCTGCTATCTTTAACATGTCAGTTGTAATACCATCCGGACCGCAAGACTTACAGTTTTTCATATTTTTCAAATGTGAACGTACTTCCGTTTGATCAATTTTGAATATATGATCCACGTCATTGTGCCCTATGATAATTTGGTTAGCTTTTTGTTTGTTTGTTTGTATAAGGAAATTAATTCTACATGCCACTAGTTAGAAGTACACATTTAAAAAAGGGAACAAAAATGAAAATCAAAATTACCGGTCAATTTCTCTTTTATCAGTTTTCTCAAAAATATTAGTGTCTTTTTTCTATACGCGAATGGAAACTTTTCTCAGTAAAAACGAAGCGTTTTCAGACTCACAACACGGTTTCGGGAAATCGAAATCTACTGAAACTGCCATATTTTCTTTCTTTAAAGATGTTGCTTCATCAATGGAGAAAAATGAAGAACCCATTGGGATACTTTTAGATCTTTCGAAAGCTTTTGACATTATTAACCATAACATTTTTCTTTCAAAATTACCTTCTTATGGAATTCGTGGTAATGCCCTAGATTGGATAACCTCGTACCTTAAACATCGATCTCAAAGAGTAGAAATACCGTACTGGCACGAAAGGACATTTTTTACTTATCTCTCCAATTCTTTGCCAATTGAACATGGGGTCCCACAAGGTTCGATCTTACGTCCTATCCTCTTTCTGTTGTACGTAAACAATATGCCCTTATCTATTAAAAATGGAAGAACAGTTCTGTTTGCCGATGACACGAATGTTCTTTGCAAAAAAGAAACAATAAATAGTACAATTTCAGAAGTTTCAAATTGGTTTTGTAATAACAAATTAATAGTTAACGAAGGAAAAACGGTCTCAATGCAATTTTGCGTTTCAAATCGGCAATCGTATGTTCCATTGAAAATGAACAATATGCAATTAGCTGATGTTAAGGTAACAAAATTTCTAGGTCTCTCAATTCAATCAAACCTCAAATGGAATGTACATATAACAGAAATAAACACTAAATTAAGCTCATTATGTTATGCATTCAGAATTCTTTCTAATTCTGTCAGCCTTCATGCAGCTCGTTGCGTGTATTTTGCAAATGTACATTCCCGCCTAAGATATGGCATAATATTCTGGGGAAGCTCATCCTTTAGTTCCCAGACATTTAGTTTGCAAAAGAAAATTATCCGAATAATGAAAAAATCCCATCCACGTGATCCGTGCAAGCCCCTTTTCATTGACCTTGGAATCTTATCATTGCCTTGTCTATTTATTTATGAGTCTGTAGTATTTGTCAAAACTGACTACGTAACGGTGAGAACTTATTTTCATGTAATACTGATATTTATAGTTACAACACTCGACGTAGAAATCATGTTCATGAAGTGTCCGTATCGACAGCTCACTACAAGAAATCTACATACAATACATGTACGTTACTTTACTACGCATTGCCAGATGAAATTAAACAATTAAAATTGGTACACAAATTTAAGTTAAAGGTAAAATCTTTTCTGCTGCAAAACTGTTTCTATACAATTAGAGACTATACTGATCGCCAAAAAGAAAAAAAATTGTTTACTTTAACGAAAACAAAATATAGTATAATGAATTAGTTTACATTTGCATTGTATAATTTTAAAAAACGACTCAATATGCCTGTAACAAATAATGTACTTCCGGGTCAATAACCCCCATCTCGATCGGGTTTTTGTCCAGTTTCCCTGATCCATTGAGCAAATGCTGAGATGGCCCCATGATTTGCTTCTGGACGTAAATGTAGCTTCACTATGCGCACATTTTGTTGAACTTTCCTTTTGCTTGTAGTGATAGTAGAGTTAAGGGTGAGTTTCTATTTTGTTAAGAATACAGAAAAATCAAGCCTGTTCGTTTCTTTACCGTTAAAAATAAGTTTTCTATAATTTGGCAACGAAAATATCTAGTTTTTGAAATGTTAATCTCTCGCTCTTTTAAATTTGTTATTATTATTATTATTATTATTATTATTAATCTTTCAACTATTAATAGTTAAATTGTTGGGAGGGGATTCTGAAACTCAAGAAAACGTGCGCAGATGATTTTCTCCCCTATACGTCACATACAGTTTTTGACTGTTTCTGACTAAAATAAATAAATAAATTAAAATAAAATAAAAATAAAGCTGAGAGCAGCTGAAAAAAAGATGGAAAGAAGGTCGAGCTACCAAATCTCCTGGATGATTTGTAAGTATTTGCGCATTCATTATGGAAGAAAACACAAATAATTATATGGCCCATCCTTCAAAAATCATAATCTGCAGATCACTACGGCAATCAGTTTGCTCTCAAAAATACCGCGTCAGAATTGTAAGATCTAAGGGAGGCCAATGCAGTGAGCTCAAATGCCTTGGTCTTCGCCAGGGACATTTTCTTTCCTATCACAGTCTTCTTTCCCTCTACCTTCTTCCTTCCCTCCACGTCCTCTTTCTCCTCTGTTGGCGACCATCTCTTCCTCACGTTACAAACCTACTCTTCAAAGAACTGATTTTATAGCAGAGGGGACATTCAGTGGCGTATACTGTGGTCTACCGAGGCTACCGGCGGTAGCCCGAGAAAATTACGAAAATAAAAATCTGACAAGATATATTATATTAAAAATAATTATAGGATACTTCTTCAGTGACATAAATTTTTCAAAATTCCATATAATCTGTTCTGTTGAGATGTGTATTAAATCGCTCGCAAGTCGGCGCATCAGTCCTTTTAAGAGGCGGCAACGCCGAAGAAACCGCTGCAACTCAGCGACATCCACACAGCGTGCGTTCGTTGCATGACTTACTCCCCCCTCCTACCGGTAAGAAGGGCCGACCAAGGGTTCAGATTGCCGATTTCCCGAGCGATTTCTTGCCCGCTCGGAGCAGTTCGGAGGTTCGGAGGCAGTGGGCAGTAAACGAACAGAGTAAATTAGACGTGCGCATTTGTGCACGACACACACGATAGGTTGTGAGTGTACAAATATATAAAAGACTGTTTTAAGCGTGTTTTAAATGTTAAAATTGCAACATATTAAGTATGTGATAGTGTCAAAGTTAACTATTGTCAGATATTTGGTAAGATATTTTGAAAAAAATGTCACAGCAAACTTCGGAAAGTTCGTCTGATGAAAATAAGTGTACATACAAGTGAGCGTTTATTAGAGAAGCCTTTTAATTATCGTTCATTTAACGAGAAATTGTAAAAATTAATGTTGTATATATATATATATATATATATATATATTGTATATATATATATATATATATATATATATATGTAGAGGCAAAGTGTTATATATATATATATATATATATATATATATATATATATTCATGAAAAGCATGAGGTCAGCGGTAGCCCAGGGCATTAAAGCAGTATACGCCACTGGGGACATTACTACCTTTCTTTGCTTAAAGAGTTGCTCTTGTTCTTTGCTTAGAAGCACTGCTCGCTGAGATACACTTCGAGGACCACGGCGAGCAGAGACGGTCCCTGGTTCATTTTGTAGGTGGTTGCAATTATGTCACAAAATTGATGTAATGGGTCAATCCATTTTAAGTGATCACTGATCGATCGACTATTTCAGAAAAAATAGAATTTTGTGTATAAATTTCCTTAAGGTTTGGTCGTTCAAAACAATTTACCACATATACAAGCTTAACAAATAGTGTCCAATTTTGTTTTATGGCAAGCGCCATCGTGTAGAAATTTAAGGTTTGTAAATTACTCAGAACTGAGCTGTTGTAGTTTTCTTAATTAAAATGCATTACATTTATTAATTTATGCTCTATAAATCAAAGTGATATTTACTTAAATGATATAATTTTTTCGGGTAATATTTTTAACCATTTCTAAAGTTATAAGACAATTTATTAATACCCATTACATGAACTGTATAGAGGTCCATGAAAATTGGTTTAAACCAAAAAAGGCTAAAAGAAAGGATTCCTAACATACTCAAAACCCTAAACAGGTTAAACCTACTGTACTTTCTATACGGGTAAAACAAATTGTAACAAAAACTATCGAACGTGAATTAACCAATTGCGAGTTTGAGAGAGTAATAAAAAAAAAGAATAATCTTTAATTTTTTTGTGCTTTTACCCACAACAGACTAGTTACAATCTGTGAAATATCCATGATAAATAGAGTACAATAAAAATTACACCCTTCTAAAAATTTGAATTTGGAATTTTTTTTTCAAATTTTCAAATTTTCTGTCTCTGTGGGGGACCAAATAAATATCGGAATTTGCAATCGTGAAAATCCATGACGATTCCAAACTGCAGCACAAATTTAAACTTTGAGATTCAACTCAAAGTAGGTTTAAAAAAATTGTAAATTTATGAAAACATTGTCTCCTTTTTTGATGATATTCATTTACGAGTACAAATTGAAAATTTGTATCTGGTCCTTCAACGATATAGTTGAAAAATTGGAAAAATTTCCAAACTTCCAACTTTTAGGAGGGAATATTTTTTAAATGGTATTGTACTCATCATTGATATTTTTAACAAAGTAACTACACTGTCATGTGTAAAAGCACAGAAGAATGAAGGATGTCCATTAATACCTTGTTTAAAAAGTTACTCGCGGAGAATCGAAATTTGTTTATTCGCTTTCGATAGTTTAGATTGCAAATATTACGGGAATAAAACATGAAAGGTAGGCACATATCAGTTGGATTTGTAGGTCAAACTTTACCATATCCAAAGCATTTTTGTTTAGAAAGCTACATCCCCGTGCTAAATAATTTACAAAACTGTAAATGTTTACAAACTCAAGAAATGGCGCTAGGGCTAAACCGAAAATGACCTCCATTTATGAACCACTTACAATAATCTAAAAAAGATTTGAATAACCACAACATAAGAGAATTTATAAACAAAGTATAATATTTCTCTGACATTGAGAAGAGACCAATTTGTTTAATTCGGGACCATGGAATAACCATTTGAAATAGAACTCCGAACCAGTTACGACGCATAAAAGCGTGTACTGATCGCAACAAGGTTTCAGACGCACTGCATGCAGCAGTGAATGAATACTACCACTAAAAGTATCAAAACGCTGTCGAAGCATGGAAGATGCGCGCGCACCCTAGAGGCCGGAGACAAACGAACGCACTATAACAGACGCTAAAACGCGTCCGTTGTAGAGTTTACAGATACGAATGGAGTACAGAACACGAGCGCGATGCATGTCCTTTGAGGTCTGCTTCTCGGCCCGAAGTTCTGACATCTGAAACAATAGCTTTTTGCCAAGATGTCACGGATACACTAGATGAAGGTGATAGAATCGATGCGGCGGCAATATAATTTACGAAGGCTTTTGATCGTGCCCCCCCATGATAAACTACTTGAAAAACGAGACAGAATAGGGCTAGACACGAGAGTGATACTATGGATTAAGTATTTTGTGAATAACTGCCACCAACGAGTGAGGGTGAGAAACAGCCTATCGGAAAGAGTTAGTGTAACGTCTGGGGTTCCGCAGGGGAGTGTACTTGAACCTTTACTATATTTAGTGTGTCTTTCCCCTCTGAAATGCGAGTGTTAAGGAAGGGAAGTAGTAATCAAGGGAACTAACACATATAACCATTATGAATCCGGGTGTTAGAGTACGGAGCAGCGTGTTGGAATCCATATAGAAAGGCCTAAATAAACTCCATCGAAAGAGTTCAGAAAGTAACAGCAAAACGAGAAATTCGTTAGGAAATATTTCCAACAAAGTATCGTCATGAGAATAATTGGTGAGCCATCGAGAGAAAGTAAGGTTGTGTATATTTTACAAAGCGTTATGGAAAAACTCAGCATGGAGGGATATTCAGAAAAGAATGCTTAGCATGTCACGACCACAGAAAAATATGTTCAAGGAATCAGAGAACTGATGTTGGAAAATATTCTTTTGTAAATAGAACTGTTGAGTCATGGAATAGCTTGCCTGCAGCACTAATGGAGACTTTTCCCACAAACATCAACACTTTTTGGTTAAGATTAAATTCTAGTAATAGCGTAAGCAATAGAATCAGTTGTCTGTGAAGGACCTCTACATTTAGTAGGCATGCCTTCAATGGAATAATTTGTACTACGTATTGAATTGCATGTATTTTAGTATTCATAATTATATTCTGGTATTAGATGTACAATAAATGTAAACAGTTTGTCTCCGGGCTTAATGCCCAAAGCAAATTAAATAAATTATCTATCTGTAAAAATACGGACGTTGTAACGCTCGTGTGCCCGCAGCCATGTCCGGTCAGATCGGTTTGCAGAAACGACTGCAAATCTCACAGACAGAAACGAAAGAGAGAATTTTTAAATGAAAGGATGCACAAAGAATATGAATAAAATTTGTTAAATAATAATTCACAACCTATTCATTTAAAATAGCTTGTGAATGAATTTGAGAGTCAATGATATAAGTATAAGGGTATTTTAGAAACCTACAACCAAGCCAGAAGTCGTCCCTAGTAATATTTAAAAGCTGAGAAAAATGTGCTTTTTAATGTCTGATGCTATGCTGTAATGCGATGCCGTTTCCATTGCGATCCGAAACAGTAGTGCCCACTATTGGTGACTGATGCGTTTTGTGTGTTCTTCCTCCCACCCGTCGCAGAGTACCGGTTCCCTTTTCGCCCAATGGGCCACGCGGTGGCACAGCGTCTACAGGACCCTATCGCCCTTTCGGGTTCCTCATAGGGCGGGAGTCTTCGAGGCAGGGATATTTACGCGCCGGAAGTTGGCGCTCCGGAAGCCGACTTCGCTCGGGCCGGGGGTTCCCCTCGAGGCGATTCTCCGGTAATGCTTCCGGCCCCGCCCCCGTCGCCCTCCGCCCCGGAAACGGCTCCGGCCGAACCACACAGTGGGCCATCGCACGTGCGGCCAGTACAAATAAGGTGCAAAGAGAAATAATAAAACTAACGTACAAATAAATATATGCAAAATGTCGATTAAGCTATATTTACGGCAGAGGACTCGCGTGAGTTGTTTGTTTAAACGCGCTACTTACGCTATACCGTCAGTCAAAGACTCTGAATGGTCCAAATACTGCAGCGTGGTTTTTGTGTATCCAATTCTTTTTCTAGCTATCTATTAAAGTTGGCTGTTTCATGTATCTATTTCGTTTTATGCTTCCAAAGACCATTTTTAAGATTTCAAATTCAGTAAAAGTAAAACTAGGCGTTTTGTCGTCGTGCAAAACAAAAAATTGGGATTTCTTTCCCACAAAGGGTCCAAATCGTATCACCGTGGGGGAAGTCTATAGTGGAAGAATCCCCAAATTAAGAGGTATATTTCTAAAGATGCAGATTATTACTAGAGAATTTGCCAAAAAGAAGTTCAGATTTATCGAAACAATGTCAGGAAGATATTTATGAAATGCTTATGCTTATGAAAAGAAATACCCTGCATTTATTGCAACTTCTTCTTTAGGAAGACACATTGTAACTCCCTTCCCAGAAAAAAATCACTTTTGTAATATGAAGTACGCTAGGAATAGATTTTTCCTGTTCTAAGCATCTTCTTTGATTGAGCATAATAAATGTTTTGTCTGATATACTTTCACGAATAATATTATTCATGGGGTTCGTAATTTTTTTTACAAAATGGAGATGTAAAGGTACAAGAGTTACATTCATTTCAGCACATGCGGAGATACATTTTATTTTCCTTTTTTCTTCTTGCGCGCGTTTTTCGACGCATTTCGACCCAGTGCGTCGCGCTGCGAACGCGGAAGAAAAACACGCAACGCTTGCAGCGGCCGCTGAGCGAACTAAACAGCCTCGTCGCGTCGTAAAGAACTCCTTTGCGAGCGCGCCCTGTTTGTGTTTTGTTTTCGACCGCGTTCTTCAGAAAATAACTTGTTTTTCTCTCGGATCTGTCAATTGCCTTAGTTTCTTTAATGCATGTGCAGGTTCTTTTTTATTACTTTTAAGAATTCAACTCTATAGTACTGTAGATTGTTATTTTAAGGCTCTGATTTGAAATCGAAGCACTCAGTCTGCAACTTAGGAGATGTGCCTCGTGCAATCAATTGAGGTGTCGCTAGAGGTTGAAGACAAGTTTCCTAGCGGATATTTAAAAATCGATTTCTGAGTGACCTTCAAATAAGTCCTTACTTTTCAAATATTATAGAAAATATGTGTCCAATCATTCTTATTACGGAGGTAATCTGTTTCCTTCAACGTTCCTAACTCGGTCTCTTCTTGACCAGTTTAGGCTATACCCTTATGTGGTGCTAACCAGCTTCTGCTATGGAAAAATATGATAGTGCGATATGTTATGAGTTCTTTACGCAACCTTCCATTCGTATCACGGTGGTACACGCACCATATACAGTGCGCCAGGAAAGTCTCCCTGAAATGAGCCGAATCATAAACTATTATTAAAAATTGCATTTATACATGCATACATTTATTTGAACTATAATTGAGTATGACCCGGTGGCAGTTAAAAAACAATAATTACAATAATAATAATAATAATAATAATAATAATAATAATAATAATAATAATAATAATAATAATAATAATAATAATAATAATAATAATAATAATAAAAGGAGTACAGTACAAGCCGGGGATGCAATAATCATACTATCACTAATATGAAGTATTATAACAATTATTTCAACTGTCATGATATCCATTAATTATATGTTGGTGATGCTAAAATTTAATACAAGCTACATAAATATTGGCTAAATTAGATTTTTTAAATTCATTGCTCGCGTTCACTGCGCTGCACTACACTACAGTGTTTTTGCTTTGAATTACACTAACCAGCACTTCACAGCACTTCACAGCACTTACTCACTTAATATCTATTACTCTCAATTTATTATAATTTATTTTTATTTCTAAAACTTCGGACACTTAGAGGAAAAGCTTTGAAAAATGTTGGTAGTAACCAGATCACTGGGAAACAAGTGAGAGGACTACACTTCTAGCATCTGTTATGATTGTGGTGAGTACGCAATTTAAGTTTTCAAGCCGCAGCTCGTACTACAACATAATGTCTGTTGCGCACAGCAAGGTGCCACTGCGGAGAGACATTCCGGGAGCACTGGACTTGGGTAGTACTCTACATGTATACAATGACAAACGCCTTCAAAAGCTACGCTCCAATTCGTCTGCTACGTTCTGGTACGCGAAGCAGCGGTTCGAAATACAGATCCACGGCACATACTCTGAGAAATAGCGACACTGATAACAGAAACTTGGGGAATCTGTTAAAAAAAGATATAAATTGTTATATTACACAAAGAAAGAATCATTATGAGATATAAATTATTACAAAAAAAAGTCATTTCAGAAATAATATTAGTGCAGGTTTTAATGAAAATTTATTAATGAGAACTTGCACATTAATGATAATTAATGAGAAATTAACTTTTCAGAAAATTAATTTCAGATTTGTTTTATTGGGCCTATTCGTTTTTAGTTTGGTTGACATCTGTGACATTATCTTTTCCAGGCAGACGTAAAACACAGAGAAAATTAACAGTTCCACAACCAGCGGTTTCCTTCGGCTGCTACTTGCACAATTTGCCGACTGCCTCCACTGCTCGATCGAGTTCTAATTAACAGACGGAAGCGAAATTAGCGGCTCCGCCGCCTCCACCCCCGCCCTTCCCCCCACCACTCGGCTCACGAGCTGGCGGCGAGCGCTGATTGCTTCTCTCATCAACGACATTTTGTAGAGGTCTTATTGGACGGTACGGTTCCGTGCCCGAACATTCTCAACACGAAGAACGCACAAATGAGAAATTTTACACTAACCAAGCTGTGTTTCATTTCATTGGGCAGTTTTCGAACGCACAATATAGTGCGCTACTCGTAGCTCACCTCGCGTCGGCGCCACGAGCTTGGTCACGTGAGCGCGCTGCACGCGCTATTTGATTTCGGTGGCAGCGGCGGAGCGCTAAGTCTATTTGAGGCGCACTGACGCCCCTGGCGGCGGGCAGCGTGACAGGTGAATAATTGAGCATCGAGGAGTCGCCGGCGGCGACTCCGATGCGCTCATTATTATTACACCGCCCCCTCGTGTCCCCGGCTACGCCCTCGCACACGTTCACGCCTACACCCACGCCGAATGCATATGCCTCGCCCTCGCACACGCCCCCGCCCTTTTATTTATCCATGCCTTCGCCCTCGCTAACGCTTGCGCCCGCGCCGTTTTCGGTCTCGACAGTGCTCTCGCTCTCACCAACGCTCACGCTCTCACCAACGCTCACGCTCTCACCAACGCTCTCGCTCTCACCAACGCTCACGCTCTCACCAACGCTCTCGCCCGCACCAACGCCCATACTCACCAACGTTCTCACCCTCACCAACGATCTTGCCCTCACCAACGCTTACACACGGACCAACGCTCCACGCTCACCAACGCTCACACCCTCGTCCACGCTCTCGCCCTCACCAACGCTCTCGCTGTCACCAACGCTCTCGTTGTCACCAACGCTCTCGCTCTCAACAGCGCTTTCACCCTCACCAACGTTTACACTCTCACCAACGCTTACACCCTCACCAACGCTCACGTTCTCACCAACGCTCTCTCTCTCTCTCACCAACGCTCTCGCTCTCACCGACGCTCTCATCCTCACCAACGCTCCGCCTTATCATCGCTTACACCCTTACCAACGCTCTCGCTCTCACCAACGCTCTCGCTCTCACCAACGCTCTTGCCCTCACCAACGCTTACACCCTCACCAATGCTCTCGCCCTCACCAACCCTCGTTTTCGCCCCTTTTGCAACCATCACGCCAACAGCTACACATATGCTGAACCCCCTCCATCACAGGCATCGACATAGTCAACGCTGTAGAGCCTAGAGCTACCGAAGGGACTGATGGCTCAGCGCACAAGTCCCCGCGCAGCCGTACATAGTAAATTGTGCGCAACCCCTTTAAAGCGAGTCATTTATTTACATTTTATAAAACCTAACACCATTACGAGTTTTTTCGATTAGAGGAGGCAATTTTTTGGCGAAGCATATGTTCCCCTCCCAGAAAGAAGACAGCTAAGCGACTGTTAAACGATTGCTTTTTTTCTTCAAACAGTTTTTCTTCAGACGAGTGTGAACTATATAACCGACATGGTTTGTTGTCCCTACTTAAGAATCAAATTGTTCTCACATATCGCGTTTCTGCCTCAAAAATGACACAATTAAAAAAAAGATTTTGTGTTGTCGATGATTGACACACTTGAGAAACGATACTTAGTCTATCGTCACAAGTAGAGACCTTTAACTTCATAATTTGGACGTCACAGCACTGACTGTAGAAACAATTCCAAAAAGAGAGTTGTGGTTATTGACCTGCTGTTTTCGAGTTGTGTAACTTTTGCAGCAAGGATTGTATATGCTACCAGCAAACATTTGCAGTTGTTTAGCAGTGCACCAACATCATATACTAATATACAGGAAGGAGAGTTCCTCGGTGTCTCCTAAAAGGTGAAGATATTTTGCAAGCAATATTATGAAAAGAGATGTTGAATGGGGGTTCACGTCTCAGTCAGTCATGTAGCTAGCTAGTGTCAAAAAACCACCACTGTCGGGAATCGAAGCCTAGGACCTCCCGGCTAGAGGCACTGCAGTGAAATCAGTTGATGCCCTGAGCTAACTAAGCCTGTGACAGACTAAGCCAAATTCAACAGCTGTGGGACGAGAATTTTAAAGTCCGGGTGGTCAGATCGGTAGTGATGAGATTGGTAATTGGTTTCTCCGCAGCATCAGAACCAGGCGAATGTGGGTGCGGTTTCATAACCAGCGGACCACGAACAATGTGTAATATTTCCTTGCTTATCCTAGATCCTTCCTCTCGCCTCACACATTTACTCTTACATGCTCTACACTAGCGCACATATGTATAAGGAGGCCAACTTACAGCTTGCCTCGGCTGGGGCGATGCTTTGCTGACGGAGATATGTAGAGGGAGAACTTCCTCGCTAATGGACCTGTGGGTTATAGCTGGATCTCACAACCAAACGGAGGAGGAACATCACACGTCCCAAGATACAACGTGTGCCACATTTATGGAACTTGAGAAAGTTGACACGCACGGGAACACGACACAATGAACCAGACCTATTTCTGCCACGCCAAATGTTCGAGAGAGCTGCCGATGCGGCTGCAGGGTCTCCTCACCCACCCTCCTGGGCGCAGGGGCGACATTTGCAACCCGTTATTGGTTTAGAGAAGCAACTTAGCAAGAGCCGTCGATGGCGCTTGCGACGCGGGGGCGGAGGCGGAGGCGGAGGCGCTGCTCAATTATTCCACGAGTGATGACGCAGCCGCCAGGCGGCGCGGCGGTCGGTCAGTCGCCGGCGGCGGCGAAGGGCCTCGCCGTTGATTGCGGTCTCGCCCCCGCCCTGCGCCGGTGCCTCGTCAGCGCGGCGGCGACGGCGGAGGCGGCGGAGCCGGTGGCGGGCGGCGGCGGCGGAGGCGGCGGGCCGCGGCGGGCGGCGGCGGTGGGGGGGGCGGCGGCG